>JAANDH010000014.1:837254-898989 GCA_011799765.1 Nymphaea thermarum | reverse complement strand
TTTCCAACCATAACCGAATCAGTACCATGATATTTAAAAAGATGATTGAGAGTACCTGGATCATCTGTAACATGAGCAGTTGCGCCAGTGTCTGGATACCAATCAGCATTATTAGGATCGGCAACTTGGACAGCCGAAAAAATTTGTGGAAGATCTTTGGGTTGATACGCCTGATTGAATCTGTGGTAGCATTTGAAGGTCGTGTGATTACTCAAACCGCAGATTTGACATGCTGTTTTAGATGATGGCTGAGTGGTATTCCGATCGGCATTGGTAGTAGCATTGGTCGCCCGAGATTGGGAGGCAGGAGGGAATCCACATCCTCGTGAGTTAAAACGAGGATTGCTGTTTCGCCTAGTGTACTGCGCACGTCCTCTATAGCTGGGAGAGTAGGACGGTTGAGCTGGTGCTTGCTGGCTTATGAACGCAGCATGATTGTTAAGTTGAAACCCATGGATGTGTTTCATGTTGTCATGGCTTTCCAGCAAAGAAACAACATCAATATATGCAGGTATAGGAGGCCAAAGTATCGATGTCATAAAGGATTCATAACCTGAGCCAAGTCCATTTATAAGCCAATAAACTTTGTCTTGATCGGAGAGAGGTTTACCAATGGCTGCCAGTTCATCGCATATGGTTTTAAAACCTGTTACATATTCAGTAACATTTTTTTCATGCTTTTGAAAGGTTTGCAACTTTCTGGTTAGCAGAAATTCTCGGTCTTTGGATTCTCTAGCAAAGACTTTCAAGAGAGCAGTCCAGACTTCGGACGAGGTTTGGAGCCCGACCACAAGACCCAACACTTCTTCAGAGAGTGATCCAGTGATCCATCCTCTGAGAAGTCGATCAGATTTTTTCCAGGCTAGAAATTCAGGATTTGGGACAGTACGGGCCGCACCATTTTCAACCACTTCAATGGTGAAGGTCGGTATGGAGATTTGTCCCTCTATAAATCCCATCATATCTTGGCTTTCAATGAGACCAAGCATTTGAGTCTTCCAAAGCAAATAATTCTTGTGGGATAGTTTAATAGAAACAAAGTTTGCAACATTCACGTTGGAAGGATATGGATACTTAGCTGCCATAACAAACGAAGGAGACGTTCCGGTTGAAGAAGATGCGTTCGAGGCCATGGATACGACGATAGTCCTTACGGAGATGGCTCTGATACCATAAAGAATAATATGCAAAACTCGAAATTTTAGAGTGGTTCAGAATAAATTCCTACGTCCACTATCTCTCACGCATCAAAAGATGATCTCGTGAGGTTCCCTTATGCGTGGATTTATACATTATCATAGGAAGGAGCGTTTACAGAATTTTCGCAATCCTTCCTTGATTTTCTTGTTTCTATTTTTTCTCTCTTTTTAGATAACGGATCATTACTGCTTTCCTTTTCTCTGGATGATTCATCGTTGCCATAATACTTGCCTAGATTTTTGCTTTTGTGATCTTCAGCGATTTCTTCAGTGGTTACTGTTTTGCTGGATTTGTAACGATCTTCTTGATTTCCTTCAATCTCCTGTATGCCTTGATTGATTGCGTCCGATCCAGAGAGATTAGTTGCCTTTTTGCTAGATTTGTCACGATCCTCGTTGCTGGTTGGATTGACGCATTCCTTATACGGCGGATAGCTGCAATTGCCAGTAGCTTGTACGTTGACAGTATAGGGTCAAATGGAAGCAAGCCTACTCCGGTGGCTGAATAGAGTGATAGATCTTGGTTACAGAATGGTTACTCTCATGTTGCCGAGCAATAGGAGGAGTAATGTTACCCAAAGAGATGATGAAGCTAGAGACTGAGAAAGTTGTGATCCAAGAGTGCCAGAGGTGTGAACGTTTTCTTGATGAGTGTCAGGTTAGCAAGGAGAACCTTGCAAATACTTATGTCTAGGAGTTGTGGTGCAAGGGAAATATGAATGTTGATTGAAGAACCACCACTAGAAACAAGTGTTACATTCTATAGCCACAAATTAGGAACTACAATACCAACTCTAGAAGTCCGTAGGGTGGTTGTGCTTCATGACAATAGATGTTTCTTGTTGTTTCTCTTGGTGCCGTTCCCAAAATAGCAACTAAAGCATTGATTGAGCTGCTTTTCGACTCTCCTAGGCAATACCAACATTGACATATAGAAAGAAGGGATGGCAAAGAGTACATGCCTTACCAAAGTAATCCTGCTATCAATCAACAAATATCAAGCCTTTCATGAGGTTAGGCTAGATTCAACTGTGCAATATACGTTATCCCAAACACCAATAAGTAGATTTTGAAATCTTAGTGATAAACAAAGCTAAGATGAGGGTTGTATCTACACTTGACAGTGAAAGATGGAGGATGCTGCATCTCGTAGGCCTGGATCAACATTGAAGATGAATAAAACACCTTCTCCTCAATGACAGACAGTCCAAAGGCTAAGGAGAAAGACAAAAAAATGATAAATATAATGGCCATTTGTTGCAAAGAAGCCTCCTCAAAAAAGAATTAGATCATTTTCACATTGAAGGATACACGAGGAGAAGCATGCCAAGTTAATAGGATTACGAAGACCACTATAGACTGCCTTGTGAATAAAACTGACAATCCATCCGTAGTAATATTAAACATGAGTCACTACAATAAGTTATTGTTTTAGTGACCTAGTTTAGTGGTAAGGATGAAAATACTACTATAGACGCCCCAAACCATAGCCCTGCCTGACCTAGCGGTTGAGATGAAGGAGGTTTAAATGACCCACATGAAAGCCTACAATGTTGCAGGCCAGAGTCGACGTGCTGCATGTTTTTGAACACCCAAAATTTTTATAAGTCCAAATGACCATTTTACCCTTCATCATGACATCGTCAAATGGATTATCAATGACCAAGTTTCAAGAACAATGGGTCATTTTTGAGCTAAACAAGCACTTTTCGCACCAGTATTGAATATTTAGAATTAGATAACCTAGGTTTGCCAAACTAAAAATACCAATTTTCTCCTGCCTCATGGCATTGTACCGAGAAAATAAGGATTTTCACCAAAGTTTCTAAGAATTACATAATATTTGAGCAATTAGGCCATTTTTCAAATTTGCATGAAACCATGAGTCATCAGAATCTGCTCAGAAGAGTTATTACTGTCTAAAGCCAGCTCCCCCGTACTTCATATTAGCTTGTAGATCTTAAAGTTGTGACCTATATCTCAACCAAGTCAAAACAAGTTTACTTTAATCGAGAGAAAGCTTTATTTCACCGATTTTGAATCACCCAACTCAAGTTTCAGTCATATACTAACTTGCAGATTTCTACTAGGTCCTCTCTCTTGTTTTCAGGGGTTTGAGCTGAGGTTGGGCTCAACCCTAAGGATTGAGCTAGGACCATGTTCATCTTGTATAAATCAAGCTTGCCTTAGTTAAGTTTGAGTTCAAGTCAGTTTTGAGTGCTCTCTCTCTCCCATTTTCAGCTATTTGTGCTGAATTTCAGGTCAAGCTGATAGAGTAAGCTGAAACTGAATGGGAGTATGCTTATCATGTATAAACCAATGCTTTCTTAGTTAGGTTTGAATTCATTCATACCAGTTTGAGTTTAATTCAGTTTTGAATGCTTTGTCTTTCTTGTTGTCAGGAATTTAAACTCAATTTGAACTTAATGTGATATAGTGAGCTGAAACCAAGTTGGGGATGATGTTTATCATGAGTAAATCAATACTCTCTTTGTTTGAATTGATTTTATTCTTTTTGGTTTGAGTTCAACTAAGTTCTGAATGCCATGAAGCTATCGAGTTTAATTTTGCAAATTAAAGCCAATTTCTCCTACCTTTTAGCATGTCCTTATAGCTAAATAGCTTTTCCAAGTACCTTCAGCTCCAAATAACGGAAATTTTAATGAAAATCTGATTTTTATGGTCTTCCTTCATTTTACTTTATGAATGTGTCATATATAGCTTTGTAAAAATTTATTTTTTATTTTTAGAGCAATCTGAGAGAATTTTTTCAGCACAATTTTAATTAGAGCCTATTTAAGAATCTGCCCACATTTGCTTTAGTTAGATAAAAAAATTCATTCGGAAACCTAGTACACACATGGGCAAAATGGTTATTTTTTTAGCCATATTATTCTACATAAACATATGGCATATGTCACATATACCTTGGTTTAAGTCCTTGCTATTTGCAGATCTCTATTTCATACTTATGATCCAAATCATATATATCCAAGGCTAATTTCTTTGTCTGGATTTCATATCCAGATGCATTATTCTACATTGTTGGATCCATCTTCTACATTTTTTCAATACTATATTTGGATCCATCTTCAACATTTTTTTCTTGGATCCATACCTGAATTTGGCTCTCAACATCAAACCAAGATCCAAGATCCACATGCAAGATAAATGTACATTATATGAATGCATCGTGGTTTTCTCACTCCACCCATAATGTCGATTCACACATAAGCATTAAACTTTGCAGAATTCTTAGCTGAGCGCTTCGGCGCAGACAAAGTAGAAATCAGTGTCCGTGTGTGGCTGGAACAAATTTTTTTCTAATTTATATTAAGTTTCAAAATAAAATTTAAAAGTGTGTTTTCTTCCCTTCATATTCTCACTTCATTCATTCTTCACGTTCAATGTCAATCTGAATACTTCATCAACAATCGAAGAGCAATTCTCCATGCATGCTTGGCTTTCTACAGAATCAAATTCTGTGTCCGAACGACATTGCAACAAACATTTTTCTGCTTAAAAACACATTTTAACCTAAAGTTTTGTGTTTTTGAGAGGAGAGGGACTAGGAGTTCAGTCATAGATCGAAAACGTCAAGGGGGTAACCCCCTTCTCTGTCTCTCTCCTTGTCCTCTAATAGGGCTTCACACCCCCATCTCACCACACACTTTGAGCTATTCCTTGAGAAGCTCAATGAGCTTGAAAGTTTCAATTGGATACTCAAAAAAGGGGCCAGATCAAAACAAGTTAGTTTACATTTGGGCACAGCTAGGGCGCCAGCTTTAGGTAATTTCTTTTTTCTTTTTTTTTTTTAATTTACAATCGAGTTCTTGATGCATGTTTAGTTTAGTTTTTGCTTTTTAAGCATGTTTGGTTTAGTTTTCTTTTTTGCTTTTAGCATGACTAGCTTAATTTACTTTTCTTAGTTGTTTTAATAAAGTTGTAGTTGAGAATGTTTTTTTTCTAGACTAAATTTATTTTAATGTCTTTATCGTAAACATGGGGGTTAGGTATATTCCTCCATTGTCTATTTCTTTTAATTTCTTTCCAATTGTTTACTTAGTTTTACTTTAAAGCAAGCATATAGAATATAGTTTTCTTTCATGCTTCTTTAATCTGCATTGCACTTATATTTTTAATATGCGCTGAACCACATTACACCCACATGTATCTCATGTCCAAAACCAAATTGGGTAAGCTTAGTAGCATATCATGTGTGCATTAACTCAAATATGTGAAAACCTGAATCTAGCTTGGTCCTCATATAAGAATAATTTCAAAACATAATTTCCTCTAAAATATTTCAAAATCAATATCTTTAAAATAATTTCAAAAGCACCTAGGCCATGTAGGCATGGAGTCCAATACTAGTTCAGCTATGTAAGACCTCACACAGACTAGTTTTAAAGCCCACTATGTATGACACTTGTCTGCAGGTCTAGGTCCAGTTAAACTTCTTTAAATACCCATTCGCATGGAACGGATGAAGTTTATATATCATATGGTTCAACTAAGACGAAACACACTTGCCATAGTCAAACCCAGCCCTATGTAGGTCTAAACCCAATGTAGGCAGGACTGAACATTACAGACCCAAATCTAGGTCCAAACACTAGCAGGTTGTTGTGGATCTTGGATCTCAAATGAAGTTATTCACGATCTAAACAGACTTTAAATTTCAAGTATTGGATTTTAGATTTAAAATATTAATTTGTGGATCTTGGATCTCAAATTTAGGATCTTAAATCTTAGATTTTTTATTTTGGACTTTAGAGTTTGGATTTTGAATTACATTTCATGTATTGAGCCTTGAATCATAAATCTTAGATAATGGATGACAGATTATGGATTTTGGATATCAGATTTTCCAGGTTCTGGATTTTGGATCTGATTTTATACTATGAACTTTAAATTATTAATCTTAGATTAGTATTCACATAATCATACCCAAATACAAGATTCTTAAACTTGATATTTGTTATATTTGGATCTAAGTTGGATATTTAAAAGATTCAATCATGAATACAAGATCAAATTTATTGGAGCTTTTAACTTGACATTTGGATCATGAGAATTAATCACATGAAATGATATTTTGGCTTTTATAACATCTCTATTTCAAATTTAGAACAAGTGTCCTTCAGATTTTAATCTTAAGTCTCAATCAAAATAAAGATTTTTGGAAAAATGAAATAGAAATAATCATGCTTGTTGAATCATTCGTAAGAGTTCTGAAGATGGTAGACGGAGAACTGACCACTATGGGTTATTTATCTGAAACACTTGATAGAGCAAAAGAAGCTATCAAGAATGCAAACAACGATAGGAAATAAAAATATATGCCATATTGTAATATAATTGATAACAAATGCAATCGTAATTTGCATATTCCCAAATATGCAGCGGCAGCTTATCTAAATCTTCTCAAATTAAAGATGGATGAAGAAGTTCAGGAAGGTTTGGACTTACTAACAAAAAAACAAATCTTCTTGGTCATGAGGATTATGCAAAAATGGGTCTTGAATTGATCAAATATCACAACAAAGATCCTACATTATTTCATGATGCGTTAACCATGCACATTATTGAAATTTCTCATCTATGTAAGTGTCTCACTTTTGAAAATTTTTTGATGATTGGTTAAATATTTCAATTACAAATTTACAATTGTATAATTTTAAATTTTGTTTGGTTGTTAACTTTAATATATGTTAGGCATTTGGTGGGAGATTGGATCTTCTTTTGTTCCTACACTTCAAATTTTAGCAATTAAAATTTTATGTTAGCCATGTGGTAAACTAGCTCGTGAAAGAAATTGGAATGCATTTGAAGTTGTTGATATGAAGAAGAGAAATAATGTTTTACCATCTAGATTAATTGATGTGGTATTCATTAGAATGAATATACATTTGCAAAGCATGACTGCAGAACTAAAGAAGATAAATGCAAATCCATCTATATTGACCATGTGAATTTACTTACAGGAGAAGAAAATGTTGAGGTTGGGTTGTCTTCAAATTTAGAAGAAGAATAAGATAATGAAGCAGACACAATAGAACAAATGAAAAAGATGACTATACTTCATGAAATGAAGATTAAAGATTGATATTTTCCTTTTTTTTTTGGTAGTGAAGAATGACTTGAATTGTGTTGTAAAGCCAAGAGGGCTATAAACTTGATGTTACTTATGTATTTCTTTGAGTACTCATGACCATTTTTTGATTTTTTTTGTTACATACTTTTTTATGTTGTCTTATTAGTTTCTCATTTATTTTATTTTTTCTTAATTTTTATGATTTTTTAAGATTCTTCAAAACAATTTAAAATTTTACTATATTTTTTTTCTTCTAGCTCGCTGTATTGTACCCATGAAAAAGCTTGCCATTTAAAACTCCAAAACATTATTTATGACTATGAATCAAACCCCGTATGACATGAGAATGTTTGTATGAAATGAAAATGTCTTGAAGATTGAGAAACAAAATTAGGAAAATAGCATGTATGCAAACAAATTACGAACCAACTCTTACATGTTGAATAAATCCAACAAACAGAATTTCAAGCTAAATTCAAGCCAAGAAATAAAGAAAAAGCTACTACAAATTGGCCTTTCTGTTAAAATCCATATTTTATAAAATCTATCTAGTCAAAATTCTTATTATTTAGTGTACTATCGAAACTGTCATATAGAATCGGCTTGTGCATCAGAATTTCCTTGCCATATTGGGTAAAAACCAAAATTTTAATTGTCTTATTATAATATTATATAAGGATGCTGAATGGGCTGATCATGCTTAGTATTTGCAAAGTTACTGAAACAATCAGAATCAACCACATCATACCAAAAGAAAAAATTGAGACACCTCAAAAGAGAAAAAGAAAAAGGCACTTTAAAACTATTGTACGCGTTCATTTATGAGAACCTTTTTAGAACGTCATTGCCTCTTCATTCTAATAGTTGACAACATTACCATGGAGAAGTTAATGACAACAATAATTATAATGAAACTAGTAAAATATGAGAAACTAGTGATTGCCACCACTATTAGCTAACGAACATTGGCAGAAAATGAGTTACCTATGCTTCATGTTTTCAGAGTTTCTAATATGAACACTTAATTAAATGTATCTGATCAGTTTTATTTGAACAATTTAATAATATGAAAGAAGCCAACTCATTTGACAATGGCTATAACAACAATTATTAAAATATCCATACAAGGCGGCTCCCTTTGTCATGCTAGAAAACCACCACAAAAACATATGTAACCAAAGATTTTACCGTTGTTCTTATGAAGGTTAGGACTAGATTACTATCAACTTTGTTCAAGAATCACAGCTTGCACGAGGCTCCACTTTCATACTTCCTTCACATCCAATTGTAGGGTCAAGAAATCCATGGAATTTAAACAAGCGGGCAAAGATGCTAAAAAAATTTTGAAGACCAGCAAAAAGCAGGAAAGAATAGAAGGAAAAATTCTCCTTGCTTTTTTTTCCACACTTGCAATAAAAGTGAGTTACAAGTCTAAAATAATACCTCATTACACATTTAAGGCTCACATTGTTTTTTTCTTGTTAGACTTTCATTTAAAAATATAAAGGAAAGATTAGAGAAGCTTGACAAACACTAACAAAAATTGTAATGGTGTAAATTCTACTCATAAAACTCTTTCCCTTACTTGGCTAAGCTGTCATATATCAAGAGATTAAAAAAAATCACAAGGAAATCAACAATGAAATCAGCAACTGTTATTGACAATTGCATAGGCATGTTATACTTGGATCTTGCAGTGTTTCATCTTCCCCTTCTCCGAAGCCAAAACAATGTCCACATATCTGGAAGAAATTTGGAAAACGACAAGAATCAGCAATTGGAAAGGCGATAGTCACTTGTGGATAGGCTATTTTATATTAACTTCAGGGAAAAAGGAAATAAGAACTATCCATTATTCAACATCAACAAAAAAAAAAATTGAAAGGAAGGACTCATCAGATAGTTATGCAGGTAAAGGAGAGGAGAGAAGACATTGGAGAAGAAACTATCTGAGAAGAAGAGGAAACCCTAGGCCAGTCTAACAAGAAAAGCAATGAGATAAGTTGCAAGATGATGAAAATCTAGAAAGGAAATGTGAGAGAGAGAAGAAGTAGGGATGAATCACTTACCTCTTCTACGCACCGATACTACTCGCCTAGCAGCCACTTTTCCCCTCGTTGAAACTGCTTTAAGATCGACCTCTGTAAACGCTCCAAACTTCTCCTTGCACAAAATGTAAAATGTACTACCAAAAATGGGAAACATTCCACAAAATAAACTTAAATCCAATAAAAAATCTCCACTTTTATAAATTTCAAAAATCCTGGTTACCATGCTCTTTCTTATGGCCATGGGCCATGGACATGGCCATAGGCCAACATTATCGTAGTAAGAAGACGCTGTGCAAAGTATTTAACATTATTAACAAGATTTTCAGAACAAAAGGAATGTCATTATTGTTGAAAATAATGTCGTGACCTGCATGGTAATGATATCTATGGAGGTAAAGACACCAATAAAAATAATAATGGCAATATTATCAATAAGGAGGGTCATCAGCCTGGTATTACAAAAAAAATCGTTTGAAATTTCTGTTGGTCTTCCCAATTTTGTCTCTTATGTTTGAGGAAGGATGGAAATGGAAAGTGTTATGCATAAAATCTAACATTATCAAACAAAATCTTCCCAACAAATGAAGGTTATTATTGTTTATAAAGATAATGCTGCAACCTATGAAGAAATTATATCTTTAGCGGTAAAAAAACAATTAAAATAATAATAACATTGCTATCAATAAGGAGGGTCATTGATCTGTTGTCGCAAAATAAAGAAGGAAAAACATCTCAAAATTATTATAAATAGAGAGTATAAATATCAAGTCTCACACTATTGATCTTTGAGGCCAATGGTGACCTTCCATGGTGAAAAACCATATTAGATCTTCTACTTTTGTTATTTTTTGTTTATAAGAGCATCCAAAGGGAATTTCAGCAAAGGCTGGGATCCTAAATTCTCACGTATATCATATATATCATACTAGTATTCCCCGTTCAACAATATCATATTAGCATTCCCAATTCCACAACGCTAGGAATTAGGATCCCAAATTTTCACTAGGCACCATGGGCACTAGCACTATGCCAAAAGTGTTTTGTAAGGATCCAGTTGCTGGCTTTTCATCCATACAACAGTTGCGACTTTAACCTGTTGTTTGACAAGTGAAGAAACAAAATTCTAACAAGATATTCGGCTAGAACCTGAAATAAAGAGCAAAAGTAATATAATAATTACGACAGCCTCCACTATTGATATTTAGAGAACTTGTTGTATACCTCCATTCTAAAATAATCACTTTTAATGGATCATATTTTCTTATACCTCCATTCTGAAAAAGGATCGAATTACAGTTAATATTTCATGCTCTTGAAATGCAAGTGGAAGAGCAAAAAAAAAATCTTAAATTCAATTTCATCGTTTTAATAACCTTCTTTTTCTACTTTTTTCAAGATGTATATTATGATCTTTAGGAGTGTTTGGTTTTCCCCTTCCTCCTCACCCACCCACAAGAAATGAAGGCTCTGATTTTCCTTTTCCTATAAGGTAGGAGCTTATTCCTCATATTTGAAGACCATAAAATTCCTTATCCCCCCAACTCTTCCTTGCAAAACATCTTGCAAAACATTTTTGGGATCGAGTTGGGCCTGTCATAAGTGAACCCAAATCCAAACCTCAACATCTGCCTTTCTATAATGTCACATTTATTTAAACATAAATTTAGTTTAGTCAAATGATCGCTAAGGTATAACTAATGTGAACAACAATATATATTATTTTTTCATGTACAATATTTACTGTCTTCATAACACATAAGAGGCATTCACTGGGATGTCATTTCATAGCATTCAATCACTTCCTTCTCAACAAAAGTATGAAGAACTCGGTAGTCAACAACACTCATTCACAGTGATGGAACCAGAAAAAATTTTGGATAAACACTTATTTCACATACTTTTATAACCAAAAGGGACTATGTATATAATAGAACTAACATTTGAAAATGTTAATATAAAAATAAAGAAACATTAAATGGCTTGGTACAGGCAGTTATGCCTCTACTCATTCACTATTTACATGCAAGATTAAGAAAAATAATAGCAGTTATGCCTCTACTCATTCACCTATTTACATGCAAGATTAAATAAAATAATATACATTTCTGAAGAGCGTGTTTGGGTGATACCCTTAGATGTTGTTTAATTTAGTGGCAAATATGTTTGTTTTGCCTTCAAAACTACATTTAAAAATTTTCAAGCTCTTAAAACAAAATATTGTATTGATCTTGTTATGCAAACTAATAAACCAAATTTTTTACACAATCAGGTTTCCAAAAAACTAACATGTTTGAGGGTTCATCCAAACAAAACCGGCCAAAGTCTCTCTACATTACATCTAAGGGATTCATTCTTCTAAAAGTAGAATACAAACTATGCCAAGACAAAATGAGTTGGGTCTCTAACTCAGATGGAACCTAATGCTTGCTAAAACCAGAAAATATACTAAAAGTTTTGACGTGACAGACAGTCTAAACAGAACTCAGACTTATGTGAAACTCAAACCACAGCTTCTAGACATTAAAGGAGCTAGCGAAGCAACATATTAAAAAAACCCTCTATGATGCGATAAATGAATGTTAAATATCTAGTTCAGCAGAAAACAAAATTGATGTTGTGGAAAACCATTTGACTTCAGAGGATGATAGAACAGCCTAATGACTTTAAAATCATGAGAAATTACATGGACGACATTTAGCCATATCAAACTAACACGTTGAGGTGCTAGAACGAAAAGCTGAATGCAGATGATGGAATGGCAAAAGTGAATGAAAAATATTTCAGAAGCATGGTTGGTGCATTGATGTACTTGACACATACCAGACCTGACATTGTGTTTTCAGTGAGTTTGATATCAAGGTTCATGCAAGATGGCTGGATTTCGACATAGACAGTGTTGAAATTGAATTAGAAAACTGTGTTGGAATATGCAGAACTGCATTTGTGATCTGGCAGGCAATTTTGGAAGGAAAAAGTGGTACCTATTGACCTTGGTTTGGGCTGAAAATTGGTGAGAAGATCTCCTCAACCTTCTACCGGCCGCTGGCTTTTTCTCAGGAGACAATTTAGATCTTGAAGCCCATGGAGTGCAGCGCTATGTTGAGCTCGGCAGTCTTGCTTTCCGGCTTCTCTGCCATGGCCATTTCCCCTCACCCTGATGTTTTAGCCTCACAGCCATTTCTTATTGTTGTTGACAAGATGGAGGAGGCGGGGATAGGGGAAAGAGAGGAAGCCTTGAAAGAGGATGAGGATAAAAAAGATGAAATTTTAACATGGTTCGGAATAATCCTACTTCCACGATCTCAGTCCTTGATTCTCGATGTTCTGGTTTCCTTTCACAAAGGAAATTTATATAAGTTTTAGATAGATTCAAATTCAAATCTGGTGCCCCTTTTTTTTATTCTGTCGGTTTAAAATTTTTAAAAATCTGTTTCCTTAAATCTGCTTCTCTACCATGGCCATTTCCCCTCGCCCTGATGTTTTAGCCTCAGAGCCGCTTCTCATCGTTGTTGACGAGATGGAGGAGGGGGAGATAGGTGAAAGAGAGGAAGGCCATTGGTTGTTGTTGCCCCTCATGGAAACACAACTACCCAGACCCAACTCATTCACACTTTTGCGCAATGAAAATGTCGATGCTGTCCGAGGATCATGGTGAATTTTGGTCACATTATTTGGAATGTAGCGTCGCTACTATTTACAGTAGTAAAAATAACACTTTATGAAAATCGAACCAATGATCAGATTTTTATTATCAGGCAATCAATAGAACTAATTATGCTACTGCCTTCGAAGCAACCATGCTTGAGAAAAAATTGTAGAACTACAAGGTCGCTCATTTCATTAAAATTGTTGTACAAAATTAACTAACTAAAAAGAAGGGAGTGAAGGAGGAGAGGAGAAGTCGGAATTCACATAGCGAAATCTCGTCGCTTTCTGATCGACCTTTATTCCTCCACCTTTCCCCTCCTCCCCCCACTATCTTTATCCCCACCACCTTTCTTTTTCTCTCCCCCTCTCTCTCTACTACTACTACTAACATTTGTCCAAAGGGTTTCTTGGGCACCCTAAATACGAAACTGAAATTAAAAACTAAAAAGGGGTGAGTTTTGCTCAACCTTCCTCTCTTTTTGCCCAGCCCTCCTCTCTCTCTCTTTCTCCTTGTTCTCTTGATATCTCAGA
The DNA here is from genome assembly GCA_011799765.1 of Nymphaea thermarum. NCBI lineage: Eukaryota > Viridiplantae > Streptophyta > Magnoliopsida > Nymphaeales > Nymphaeaceae > Nymphaea > Nymphaea thermarum. Next base: position 885,463 of record JAANDH010000014.1, on the reverse strand, counting down.
ATATAGAGAGACCCACCCAATTTTTTTCCAGTGGTCCACTTCTGCAATTTGTTTGCTTCTTCTCTTTTTGGTTCCGTGCAATGGCATCCTTTGCTCTCTTCGTAGCACGTGGTTTTTAGTCTTGTCTTGAGAATCTTCTTGCTATCAAGTTTGTTCTTGTTGCTTGGTGTGTATTTCCAATGCATGGTGCAAGAAACTCAGTGTGTCTATTTCCCCACTTCTGGTGATGTTTCAGGGTTGCTGCCTGATGTCTCCTTGGGTGGAAAATCAATATTGTGGAGCTAGGGTTCCTTTTGTGATAACTTTGGCGTTAGGGTTTTTCAGGATGTAGGTAATAGGTATGGGGGTATTTTGGTAGTGCTGGTCTCTTTGAGAAAAACCCGAAAGATTTCAAAGAATTCCTTGGGCACCTCAAGTTTTTTTTCTCTCCCTCTCTCTCTCTCTCTATCTTTCTCTTTCTCTCCGTGTTAAACACATTGGTGGTCTTCTTAGCTTGCAGCCATCCCTGTTACTATGCCTCCATGAGCATCAGAGAATTGTTTCATTGAATGCCTTTCCATTTTGTGCTCAGAGTTGGCTTTTCTATGTTAATCATGTTTTATCTTTGGATGCACATCATATTACTATAAGCCCTGTGTTTTGTTGGAAATTTAGTTGTTCTACATGATTGGTATCATCAGCTTGGTTGTGCTATGTCCGCCCACCGGAATCTACAATTGAAAATATTGTTCAGGGCACCACCTTTACAGAGTTTTTCTCTTTTCCAAGCAACTATTTTGTCGCTATTATATCATTGTTTTTGAGATCTCATCATAAAATGAATTCTATATTGTTTTCCATATCAAACGTTCATTTTTTCCCTTCATTTTTTGTTCTTCTGATGCCTTCATTATTTTGTTAGCCCATCCGATGAACGGACATAGCACATCCGAGCTGGTGATACCAATCATGTGGAACAACTAAATTTTCACCAAACCACAGGCCTTACAGTAATATGACGTGCATGCAAAGATAAAACAAGATTAACATAGAGAAGCCAACTCCGAGCACAAAATGGAAAAACATTCAATGAAACAATTCTCTGATGCTCATGGAGGCACAGTAACAGGGATGGCTACAAGAAGACCATCAAAGTGTTTAACATGAAGAGAAAGAGAAAATATATATATATATATATATATATATATATATATATATATATATATAGAGAGAGAGAGAGAGAGAGAGAGAGAAAGAAAACCTAAGGAATCGCCAAGGAATTCTTTGAAATCTTTTGGGTTTTTCTCAGAGAGACCAGCACCACCAAATCCCCCCATACCTATTACCTACAACCTGAAAAAAGCTAACGCCAATGTTATCACACAAGGAACCCTAGCTCCACAATAATGATTTTCCACCTAAGGAGACATCAGGCGGCAACACAGAAACATCGCCAGAAGGGGGGAAACAGACACACTGGGTTTCCTGCACCATGCATCGGAAATACACACCAAGCAAGAAGAACAAACTTGATAGCAAGAAGATTCTCGAGACAAGACTAAAAACCACAAGCTACAAAGAGAGTGAAGGACACCATTGGATGGAACCAAAAGAGAGAAGAAGCAAACAAAGTGCATAAGTAGACCACTGGAAAAAAATTGGGTGGGTCTCTATTTATTCCAAAATATCAAGAGAAAATGGAGAAAGAGAGAGAGAAGAGGGCTGGGCAAAGAGAGAGGAAGGTTGGGGGAAACTCGCCTCGCCCCTTTTTAGTTTTTAATTTCAGTTTCGTACTTTCGGTGTCCAAGAAACCCTTCGGACAAACGTTAGTCGTAGTAGTAGTAGAGAGAGAGGGAGAGACAGAGGGAGAGAGAAGAAGAGAGGAAGTGGGGATAAACATAGTGGGGGAGGAGGGGAAAGGTGGAGGGATCAAGGTCGGTTGGAAAGTGACCAGACCACGCTATGTGAATCACGACTTCTCCTCTCCTCCTTCACTTCCTTCTTTTTAGTTAGTTAATTTCATACAACAATTAATGAAACGAGTGACCTCTACAATTTTTGCTCAAGCATGGTTGCTTCAAAGGCAGGAGCATAATTGGTTCTATTGATTGCCTGGTAATAAAAATCTGACCATTGGTTCGATTTCCATAAAGTGTTATTTTTAATACTGTAAATAGTAGTGACGCTACTTTCCAATTAATGTGACCAAAATTCATCATGATTCCTAGACAGCATTGATGTTTTCGTTGCGCAAAAGTGTGAATGAGTTGGGTCTGGGTAGGTGCATTTAACAACAACCAAAGGCCTGATAACACACAAAAGGATAAGGCACTAGCTCCAACTCACAATATTTCTACAAAATCAGGAGCAAGTGATAAAAGCAATAACAATGGAAAGCATTTCAGGACGTCGGTTTCTCCCATTCAACAATAAGGGAGAGATTTAAGGAAACAAATTTTTCAAAATTGTAAACCGATAGAATCGAAAAAAAGGCGCTCCTGATTTGAATTTGAATCTTTCTAAAACTTGTATAAATTCCATTTGAGAAAGGAAACCAGTCCATCGAGAATCAAGGACAGAGATCATGGAAGTAGGATTATTTCGAACCACGTTAAAATTTTGTCTTTTTTATCCTCATCCTCTTTCATGGTATCAGAGCTCTAAAGCTCTAGTTGGAGATTGGTTTTGGTTGTTGCAGTTTGTTTTCTCCATGACGACATCAACAACATCTTCAATAGCTAAGTACCCCTATCTCTCCACTATGAACATGGCCAATTTTGTTTCTATCAAACTTTCTTATGAGAATTTCATTTTGTGGATAACACAAATTCTTGGACTCATAGAGAGTCAAGATTTTCTTGGGTTCATTGATGGGTCGATTCCCACACCAGGTTCTACCATTGAATCTACAAAAAATGGTGTGGTCATGAGATGACCAAATCCTGAATCAGATTGTCTTTTAGGGGGTTGGATAACTGGGTCTCTCACAAAAGAAGTCCAAGGACTAGTAGTGGGACATGATACCGCTGCTTAGGTATGGAAAACACTGACAAGAGCCTTTGCTCGAGAATCAAAAGATAGAGAGATTATGTTGACAAGGAAATTACAACTCTTTCGCAAAGATGACAAATCGGTCACTGAATATGTCATAGGCTTCAAAGCCATATGTGATGAACTTGCAGCTGTAGGAAAACCTCTGGTGGATGATGACAAAGTTTTTTGGCTGGTCACTAGACTTGGACCAGTGTATGAGTCATTCGTGACTTCCATTCTCAAGCTGCCGCTACCATCTTACTTCGATGTTGTGTCCTTACTTCAAGGACATGAAACAATCAAAGACTTACATGCAGGAGAGACTAGATCGAACATCCAAATGGCCTTTCTCATGCAATAGTCTAGCAGCCAAAACAACAGAAAATGTTACAACAACAATTGGCAGAAAAACGATAACAACAATATTCGATTCAATTCCAAAGGGCATGGGCTCAATCCGGCAATTCAGACACAAAATCCACAAGGGCCGACCAATGGAGAGAACACTAATTCTAAGGTATTGTGTCAGATTTGTGGATTAAATAATCATAATGCCTTCAAATATTATCACAGGTTTGATCATGCCTATTAGCCTCCTCATATGCCACGAGACTTTGCTACTATGAAAGTTGTCGATCCTACTAATCAAGACTAGTTTCCTGATACCAGAGCAAGCTCTCATGTGAACGATGATCCAGGTAAACTCAAAAGCTACATTCCATATAGTGGAACAAAAAAATTATGGTAGAAAATGGTCAACATCTTGATATTACGCATATTGGTGCTGCTGATATTCATGTGGGCAACCATACACTCCCTCTAGACAATGTTCTTGTAGTGCTCGACATTAAGAAGAATCTTATTTTTGTCAATCAAATTACTTCTTCTTTGCCTTATGTGTTTGAATTCTCTTCCAATTGCTCCTCTATTAAGTTCAAGGAGACCAAAGAAATGATTGCAACAAGGTCTAGAGATGGCGACTTATATGCTTTCAAGCCAAAACCAAAGATTGTGTTCTTCTCAACAAAGTTCTGATCAGCTCCCATTGAAGTTTGGTGTAGACGACTTGGTCATTCACATCTTAAAATATTAGACTTTATTGCTATGAATAAGTTGATTACTATGACAAGTTAACTTGCCTGAATCTTTCATCTGTGCTAGTTTTCAGATGGGAAAGACATGCAGACTTCCATTTATTTCTTTTGATGATGATTGTGATTCATTATTTGCTAAGGTTCATTGTGATTTATGGGGACCAACTCTTGTTACTCCTTGTCAAAATATCAAATTTTATGTCTTATTTGTGGATCAATTTTCTGGATATTCTTGGATATATCTTCTAAAATGAAAGTCTAAATTTTTTGCTAAATTCCTTGAGTTTCACAAAATGATCCAAACTCAGTTTGATGCCAAGCTACAAGTATTTCAAAGTGATGAGGGAGGTGAGTTTAATAGTACAGCTTTCATAGACTATTTCAAAGAAAAATAGTCTTCCAAGCAAAACAGCTGCCATAAGACGCCCAAGCAAAATGGAGTGGTAGAGCGCAAGCATTGAACTGTCATAGAATTGGGTTTTACTAGGTTGTTTCATAGCAATCTTCCAACTCAATTTTGGGTGGAGGCTTTTTTTGCTGCTATATGGCTCATCAATCATCTTCCTTCACAGGTTTTACATATGCAAAATCCCTATGAGATTATTTTTAAAAAATGCCCATAATATTTGTGTATTTGTGCTTTTGGATCTAGATTCGATCCTTATATTCGGGGTTATACAAATCATAAGTTTCAACCAAAGTCTCTACCATGTATGTTTGTTGACTATACCAATCATCATAAGGGGTATAGATGTCTTTGATGAAGCCATTTTTTCCTACCAAACTCCCACGTCAACCCCTAGGGCCATCACCTCTAATGCTGATTTTGTCTCTCTTTCAGACTTGTCCAAGGACCATCATCTAGAGTCCCAATGCCAAGCACAGATGCATAACTTCCAAGATCCACCTACTATGCATAATCTAAAAAACCCACCTACTACTCTTCCCAGATCGATACCAAACACTACATTACCTCTCCAAATCGCCCAACCTAGCCCATCTCTAGCTTTGTCGACATCCTTCTCCTCATCCACTCATCCTATGACCACTCATTTCAAAGACGGAGTTATCATACCTAATCCCAAGTATGCCCTTACTACCACATCCATTCCAAAGGAACCATCCCACTACTCCCTTGCTCTCAAACACCCAGGTTGGCATCAAGCTATGAAAGATAAAATGACTGCTTTACAGGCTAATCACACCTGGGATCTTGTGCCTCGTACTTTAAACATGCATGTGGTCGGTAGCCGTTAGGTTTTCAAAACTAAACTAAAAGGAGATGGCAGCTTGAAAGACTCAAGGCACACCTGGTAGCGCACTGATATACTCAAATACAAGGTCTGGGTTTCTTGGAAATCTTCTCACCAGTGGTCAAACTTGCTACTATATGGTTAGTACTGAGCCTAGCACTTGCTTTTGGTTGGCCTGTCAAACAATTAGACATCAAAAATGCTTTTCTTAATGGTCATGTACGAGAGCTGGTTTATATTGAGCAACCTCCCAGATTTAAAGATCCATCCAAGCCACATCATGTTTGTCACCAAAATCGAGCTCTCTATGGATTGAAATAAGCACCCAGGGCTTGGTATGATAGATTTGACAAGTCTTCTCTTCTATGGAATTCATTGCTAGCATGACTGATCCATCTCTCTTTGTTCGATGGCAAGGCAAAACAGTTACTATTTTACTACTATATGTTGATGATGTCATTCTTACAGGCAATTCTTCTTTGTTTACAACATCATTTCTAGCAACCATTAGACAACAGTTTGGTATGATAGATCTTGGGGATCTGAAGTATTTCTTGGAGATTCAAGTTGATCAAACTTCATCTGGCTTATTTATGCGTCAGTCCAAATATGCACAAGACATCATCTCTATAGCACAAATGCAGATCTATAATACTACAAGCACACCTATTTCTGCAATCTTAAATCTAATGATGGGCAAGATCAATCATATTCATACCCTAGAGAATACCGTAGCCTTGCAGGGGTTCTTCAATATCTTACTCTCACTAGGCCTGATCTCTCTTATGTTGTCAATTTCACACGTCAATTCATTTGTGCACCCATGGTGAAGCATTTTCAACTTTTAAAGCAGATTCTCATATATGTTAGAGGCACTTCTCAATATGGAATTCAATTTTATAAATCCAACTATTTGACTTTACGAGCTTTCTCTGACGCCGACTGAGCTGGCTGTCCAACTACATGATGCTCCACATCTAGATATTGTACATTCGTTGGTCCCAATTGTATATCTTGGAGTTCTAAGAAGCAACCAACTATCGCTTGATCTTCTTGTGAGGCTGAATACCAAGTGCTCGCTGGAGTTGCTGCATAACTTAAATGGATTACATTCATTTTACAAGATATTGGTGTATATTTTTCCAAAGCTGCTATTTTACTTTGTGATAATATCTCTGCACTACATACTACCATCAAGCCCGTGTTTCATTCTCACATGAAACACTTGGAACTTGATTATCACTTAATTCATGAACAAGTACCACTGGGCAACATGGAGAGTCAATTTGTGACAACCAAAGGCCAGCTTGATGATCTCTTTACCAAGCCACTACCGCAGCAGCGTACCAAATTTCTAATTCGATGCCTTGGAATACGTCAGCCACCTTTCCTTCAGTTGAGGGGGAATGATAACACATGAGAGGATAAGGCACTAGCTCCAGCTCACAATATTTCTATAAAATCAGGAGCAAGTGATAAAGCTGATAACAATGGAAAGCATATCAAGACGTTGGTTTCTCCTATTCAACAACAAGGGATAGGTTTAAGGAAACATATTTTTCAAAATTGTAAACCGATAGAATTGAAAAAAGGGGCATCTGATTTGAATTTGAATCTTTCTAAAACTTATATAAATTCCATTTGAGAAAGGAAACCAGTCCATCGAGAATCAAGGACTGAGATTGTGGAAGTAGGATTATTCCGAAGCACGTTAAAATTTCGTCTTTTTGATCCTCATCCTCTTTCTGTCTTTCAAGGCCTTCCTCTCTTTCCCCTATATCCCCCTCCTCCATCTCGTCAACAATGATAAGAAGCGGCTCTGAGGCTAAAACATCAGGGCGAGGGGAAATGGCCATGGTAGAGAAGCAAGAAAGCAAGACCGCCGAGCTTGACCTAGCGCTGCACTCCATGGGTTTCGAGATCGACATCGTCGCCTGAGAAAAGGTCAGCAGCAGGTTGAAGGTCAAGGAGATCTTATCACCAATTTTCAGCCCAAATCAAGGTCGATAGGTACCTCTTTTGCCTTCCAAAATTGTCCGCTTGATCACAAATGCAATTCTGCATATTGCAACACAGTTTGCTAATGCAACTTCAGTGGTGTCTAGGTCAAAATCCAGCCATCATTTTTCGATTCTATCACCTCAAGGTGTTAGTTAAAAAATGGGTAGATGTCATCCATGCAATTTCTCATGATTTTAAAGTCATTAGGCTGTGTCTATTCTCCTCCAAAGTCAAATGGTTTTCCACAACAACAATTTTTGTTTTCTGCTGAACTAGATTTTAATATTCATTTATCACATCATAGAGGTTTTTTTGAATATGTTGCTTCTCTAGTTCCTTTAATGTCTAGAAGTTTTGGTCTCAGTTTCACATAAGTCTGAGTTTTGTTTAGACCGTCTATCATGTCAAAACTTTCAGTATATTTTCTGATTTTAGCAGGCTTTAGGTTCAATCTGAGTTAGAGTCCCAACTCATTTTGTGTTGGCATAGTTTGAGTTCTAGTTTTAGAAGAATGAAGGGGAAAGAAAAATACTCCTAAAGATCATAATATATATCTTGAAAAAATGTAGAAAAAGAACGTTATTAAAAGGATGAAATTGCAATCAACAATTTTTTTTGCTCTTCCACTTCCATTTCAAGAGCATGAAATGTTTACTATAATTTTATCCTTTTTCAGAATGGAGGTATATGAAAATCTGATCTATTAAAAGTAACTTAATATGTATGTGGTTGGGAAAAAAATACATCTCTAAAGTAGCTAGTAACAACTGGCAATATAGCACCACCCTTACAACAAGTTCTCTAAATATGAATAGAGGAGGCTATCATAATTATTTTATTACTTTTGCTTTTTATTTCAGGTTCCAGCTGAAGCTCTGGTTGTTAGAGTTGTAAAGAGTCATCACCATCTCTCTTGGAAGAGTCGAGAAGACTCAAGAGGCTGTGAAAGGTAGTGCTTAATGATTAAAGAAAAGAAATGCAGAATTCGGTGGATTCATCCACCACCGACTAGTCCTCCCTATAAACAAGAGTGACTAGCCACTTTGTAAAGCATCAAGAGAGTTGAGTGTGTGCTCACTTTGTGAGCATTGAGTGATTAAGTGCAAAGGCATTTGGTGCAAAGGGCATGGAAGTGCTCGGGTGTGAAAGTTCACTATGTGAGCCTAGGTGAGTTTTCTTGAGTGCTCTTTTGTAATGTCCATTTTGATGAATAAAGTAATTTACATTTTGAGATTATCAATTGTTGGGCTTTAGCTCATTTTGTTAACTATTTTCATTTAGTTATTTAGTTCTTATTAAGTATACTTTGTCAAGTTTATTATTGAGAATTTTTTTGGACGTCGAGACTGCCTTTTTTTCTTCATATAAATTTTTGTTTGAATCTAAGATATATGTACGGCCCAACATTTTCTCCTACAATTGGTATCAGAGCGAGGTTCAATCCAAGGTCCAGTTTAATTGTGATATTAATTGGGCTAATTATTATCTAAAATTATGCTGGCATTAGCGGTTGCATTAAATAATATTCAAAAACTTAACAATAGCAATTATGGCTATTGGAAACTTGCATTCAGTCATATTTTTTAGGATAGGAATTATTAGATATAGTATTGGGATCAGACACAAATATCCCTGTCAATGAGGAGGCTAAGAAGAAATGGATAATCAGAGCAGGGAAAGCTCTATTTGCAATTAAGGTAAAAAATTTATTAGAGCTTATACGTGATGCTAAGACTCCCAAGTATGAGATGCTTTTACAATGCTATTTTCTCGGGCTTATGATGCCTGCCTACAAGTATTAGAAAATGAGTTAGCTACATTAACTTAGGGAAACATGTCGATAGCAAAATACTTTATGAAGGTTAAAAACATCTGTAGGGAGATTTCTCAAATTGACCATGAGTCTAAAGATTAGTGAAGCCCTTATGCAGAGAATTCTTGTTCATGGACTTCGCCCAAAATTTAGTGATTTTATAATTGGTATCTTAGGCTGGCCAGTTCAACCAACTTTGTTGGAGTTAAAGAATCTTTTGATCAATCAAGAAACATTAGCGAAGCAATGACTTTTACTCAAAGTTAATAATGAGGAAACTTTATTTAGTAAAGGTCAGATATCACAATGGTCAACTAAGCCAGTCATTAGGTCTCCAAGTAGGAACATTGACAAAAAGAAAGAGAAAAATATAGAAAAGAAAATAAGAGAAACTACACAGTAGTGGAGACCAAAGAATAAGTGTTTTAGATGTGGAAAGTTGGGTCATTTTGCTCGTGACTACAGAGTTAGAATAAATGAAGAAATGTAGTCACAACAAGTAAGCAACATGAAAGAGCTAATGAGACTGTACAAAAAAAAAATGTTTTTGTACTCAATGTAGGTTAAAGAGGATATTAAACAAGAAAGATGTAATTCTACCCATATAAAACCTGTAAAAGAAAAAGAAGAGAAAATCAATTATCAAACTGATTGGATAATTGATTCTGGATGTTAAAATCATATGACTGGTGATGAGAGTAAATTTGTAAATATAAAAGAATATAACAAAAATCAAGTTGTTATTTCTAACAACACAAAGCTCCGAGTGGCGCATATTGAAGAAGAAGAGTTTGTAGCTAACCTTTCTAAAGACTGAATTTTTCGAAACATTTATTATGTTCCAGGAATGACAAAGAACTTGTTGTTTGTGCCACAACTTATAGTTTTAGGTCACTGTGTATTGTTTGGCCCAAATGATGTGAAAGTTTATAAAAATGTAGATGTTCAAGGAACTCCCATATTTCAAGGAAGAAAAGTTGAGTCAATATATGTCCTCTCAGCAGAAGCAACATATATTGACAAAACAAATAAGCATGACACTTTAGATATCTGGCAAGAGAGACTCGCTCATGTTGAATATAATAAACTCCAAGAGATGTCTAATAAAGGGCAATTGATTGGGTTGTCAAAGCTTGAGGTATAAATAGACAAAGTATGCTCAGGATGTCAATATGAAAAGGTGCACAGGCAGCCATTCAAAGAATCGCAGTATAGAGCTAAAGCGCCATTCGAGCTTGTGCAGTCAGATGTATTCAGACAAGTACCAGACCTATCAATTGGAAGCAAGTGGTATTTTAATACATTTATTGATAATTTTTCAAGATATACTTAGGTCTATTTCATGAAATAAAATTCTGAAGCAGTTAAAAAGTTTCACCAAATGGTGAGAAAATAACTTATGTATAAAAGTTAGTGCCTATGTACATATAATGGTGGTGAATATACATTTGACATGTTTATGGCATACACGATGTAACATGGTATTCAAAGGCAATTTATATGTGCCTATATGCTTCAGTGAAATAGAGCGTAGAAAGAAAGAATCATCACATAGTAGAAACATGCCGAACCATGATGCATGCAATGAAAATTTCACCAAGATTTTAGGCCAAATGTGTCAGTGCCACTGTACACGTAATTAATCAACTACCATTGCCAAGATTTAATTTTAAGTCTTCATATGAAATGCCCCATAGAAGCTGTCTGTGAGTTATTTTAGAATATTTGGTTGTATATGTTATGTTCTTTTATCTGAAGAGTAGAGGACTAAGTTCGACAAGAGGGCACATAGATGTGTCTTTTTTGGATATGATTCATATCAGAAGGGATGGAGATATGCTAATCCTAGCATAGGACAAGTTCATGTTTCTTGCAATGTCATCTTCGATGAAGCATCATCTTGGTGGTCAGAGGAGAAGAAGATGCTTCCAGATTCTTCAGTTTTTGAGAGAGACATTCAAAACAAATACAATTTGAGATGAATCAAGGAGAGCCTAAGTTGGAAGACACAGAAGCAAGACGATCAAATAAACAAGTTCAAACACCTAAACATAGCGCAAGACGAGAAGAACAAGTAGATTCATGGAGAACAGAAGTTAGTCCTATTCAACAACAAAGTATAGAAGAAGAAATACCATCATAACTTGAGGAGCTAGAAGGAGCATCTATAACATTAAGAAGATCAACAAGAATACCAAACGCAGACTGTGCCATCATGGAGGAGATCGAGAAAGCTTCTTTTGAAGAAGTGAAAGATGTTGAAAAATGGCAAGCTGCAATGAAAGATAAAATAAAGGCATTAGAGCATAATGAGACTTGAGAACTCATACGAAAGTCTATAGGAATAAATCCCATTACTTGTAAGTGGGTTTACAAAATAAAAAGAAATGTAGATGGCCCAATCGATAGATATAAGGCTCAACTAGTCACGAGAGGATTTTCACAACAGTATAACATTGACTTTGAAGAAACTTTTAGTCTTGTTGTGAAGATCACAACTGCATGTATTCTGATAGCAATTGCTGCAAGCAAATCTTAGAAGCTATAGCAAGTGGATGTGAAAAATGCTTTCTTATGTGGAGATCTTGATCATGAAATCTATATGGACCATCCTGAAGGATTCAAATTTGCAAACAAGCCAGACTATGTCTGCAAGCAAAGAAAAACGCTCTATGGATTATGCAGTGAGACTCTACTACAATAATCAAAGAGCAATTAGACTTGCAGAGAATCATGTCTTCCATGCTGGAACAAAACGCATAGAGGTGAAACATCATTTTATCAGAGAGAATCTACTCAAAGGAGAGATTTAGTTGCAGCCAAACGCTTCAGAAGATCAAGTTGCTGATATCTTTACCAAAAACTTGTTAGTACAAAAATTTACCAAGCTTAGAAGAATGTTAGGAGTCATGAGTAGAGAGTTGGTAATGAGGGGTAATTGTAAAGAGTCAGCACCCACTATCTTGGAAGAGTCGAGAAGACTCAAGAGGTTGTGAAATGCGGTGGTTAATGGTTAATGAAAAAAGAAATGTAGAATTTGATAGATTCATCAACCACCGACTAGTTCTCCCTATAACTAGGAGTGACTAGCCTCTTTGTAAATCATCAAGAGGGTTGAGTGTGTACTCACTTTGTGAGCTGGTGTGAACATTGAGTGATTAACTTTAGGCAAACCTCCATGGAAAGGTAAGGAGAATTGTAGTCATAACCTCTGATTTGATAGTTTCAGGGTCCTATCAGATGCACAGGTTTCTGGTTTAGCAATTTCATAGATTTATAAAATCTATTGGCTCTATTATATCATATGTAACTCCATACCAGCATCCTTTGAGCTTTAACATTTTAAGTTTAGACATTGATTTTTACTATGTAAACATAATGAGAGCTGACAGGTAAATGAGGAATTTGAAAGGGTGTCAAGACCAAGATCATGGTTGAAACTTTGTTATTCTATTGTTTGAGCCTTTAAGTTTCTAACCTTAAACCCCCAAATAAAGGGGGAAAAAAAGGAGCACAATGATATTGATTATCAGGATCAGTTACTAAGCTCAAGCTTAAAGCATTGGCCTTTTTTAATAGTTTTACTATTGCTGAAGAAAACAAGGATTAAAAAGTAAATATTGAGCCCAGAATAGGCTATATAAGTTCCCAGGGGGTAAAAACTTCCCAGCCTTAGTATGTGTTATATTTCAGGTGTTGCAGAAAACTAATATTTTAGTAGGAAAAGAAGCACTCCCACTTTCACTTCATGGACTTCGTGACTAGATCAGTTCTTGCATATGAAGCAATTTGTTATCACTTTCAATTGTTAACATGACACATCAACAAGGGGGAATCATTAGTTCAATCACATAAAAAGAAACAAAAAAGAAGATGGTATCTCAAAAGATGAAGCTGCACTACCATGTTCAGCCCTGAAACCTACTGCATTTCATTAAGCTGCCCTCTTTTGTCCTCAGCCAGAGCCAAACTGTTGAGAACAGATTCTTTAACAACATGGGTGTTCAAAAAGTCACAAAAAAATCATTTAGGTCTATCATTTCAAAATAAATATAATATGATAGGGAATCAAAAAATGAAATAAAATAGCCAATAAACTAGTCTTCTTTTAGCATTGAAGATGAATCAAAGTATGTACGTGGCGCTTTCCTAGTGTGTGGCAGTGGAAAGGGCACATGGACCAGAGTTAATAAGTTCCAATGCCACCTAAAATATTGAATTTTCTTGAGTTTTCTGACACTAATGGTATGGGTTAAACAAAAAACCAGGATTATTTTGTGGAGAATTTAATGCCTTCATAGATGAATGAACTTCCCATGTCTTCTCAAAAGCTATGACCCTTATGATAGAACATTGGAGAATGCTGAATTAGACGTTTGTATCCATTTAGATAGGAAAACAAGGACTCAAGCATACTTTTAAAAACTCTCACATCGTCCAAGAACTCCATTTCTAGGTGAGATCCTTCAATGAATTGAAGAACCTTAGATACCATCTCCCTTTATATACTTGCGATTATAACAGTAAACAAAGAAAAACCAACATAATTGCTGGAGAATTGTTTATATTAACTGCACCAGTTTCTACCGAGCATAAGTGATCATTCAAAAGAGAAACAAACGAAGTGTAGTGTCCTTACTTGTATCAAGTAGTGTAGTGGCATCACTACTTTGAAAAGCACTAGCTAACAACCTACATCAAAATATCTTTCTGTAAGCATCGAATTCTTTCCTTTTTTTTCCATGCACAAACACAAAATATGGAGCAGTATAAAACAAAATTAAGCAAACCATGAACTAGAATAATAATTTTCCCAATAACGAAACTCTGGGAGACTTTGAACGAGATCTGAGTCATCCAATTGCCTTCCTTGATTCTTTTTCTCTAACTACAATGAGTCTCTCTACGATGAAGCTTTCACTTTGTTGACAAAAGAGGAAATGTAGCATTACATTTCAAGTGGTCATACTTTTGGGAGAAAAATCATAGGCAGTTGTAGGGCCATAAAGTTTTGGCAGGTGACCACTGATACATTGCAAAATGAAATAAGAAATAATATATATATATATATATATATATAAATATATAAAAATATATAACAATTATCCAGCTATTATACTGTTTTTTATTTGTTTACTGTTACACTCGCAAGTATATAAAGGGAGATGGTATCTAAGGTTCTTCAATTCATTGAAGGATCTCACCTAGAAATGGAGTTCTTGGATGATGTGAGAGTTTTTAAAAGTATGCTTGAGTCCTTGTTTTCCTATCTAAATGGATACAAACGTCTAAATTCAGCATTCTTAAATGTTCTATCATAAGGGTCATAGATTTTGAGAAGACATGGGAAGTTCATTCATCTATGAAGGCATTAAGAGAAGAAAGAAACATGTTTTGATCCTAAAATGAAACCTTATTTCATCTTCTCATGCTCCCGGTGAACTAAAAAATAGCTTCTTAATTCCAAAGAGGAAATTTAAGAGTTATCTTAAATGGCCATAAGGAGATGAAGAAGAGAGGAAGTAATGAAAAAAAATGGAGTAGGATATTGATTACATACCTCTAGCGAGAAAGATTTAGAAGATGAATATCTTACTTCGAATGATCTTATGATTGATTTGGGTGAAGCCCCAAGGTGATGAAGATATGCCTCCAAGAGATTTTCTTGTTCTCCCTTGAAGAGTTGGACCTTGAAAAAGTTTGCTCCCAAGGTTTGAGAAGAAGAAAGAACTGGAGAAAAAGAGGTAAGGGAAAACTCTAAATCTTAAAGTAAAAGAGTACTAGAGGTTCCCCAAGGGTTAGCCCATGCCCAAGAGGGAAGATTGTGAGGGTAGTTGACTTTTTTTAATTTAACAAGATTTTTATGTGAATTTCAAGTAGTTTTGAATTTTTTTTAAAAAAAGCTTTGACTAAGTGGAATTGGGGTGTTGGCGGAGCTAATGCCCACCCAATAGAGCCAAAGGGGTGGTTTTGACAAGGAGATGGGGCTTGCACAGTGCACCGGCTCTGGCGCTGTTGCACGCCAGGCACAATAGTGCCCAATGCCTCGGTGAACTACGTGAGGCAGTGTGCGACGCGCTGCCGCATGCGGCAGTTGTCGCGCAATGCGATCGCTCAATGCGAACATGTAACATGATCGTTTAACGTGATCATGTGACTGCATGTCGCACGACGAGCGATTGATCATATTATTTTTTTATATTTTTTTAAAATAAAATAACATGAAATAAAATGATATAAAATGAAATAAAATAAGATAAAAT
Source organism: Nymphaea thermarum (assembly GCA_011799765.1). Classification (NCBI taxonomy): domain Eukaryota; kingdom Viridiplantae; phylum Streptophyta; class Magnoliopsida; order Nymphaeales; family Nymphaeaceae; genus Nymphaea; species Nymphaea thermarum. The sequence goes on along the minus strand of JAANDH010000014.1, from coordinate 870,027 downwards.
GAGTAAATAAATAAATAAAAAAGGCTGCTCGTATAAAAAGAATAAAACATTTTTTATTTAAAATGTGTATAAAATTGGTTTTTGTTCCAAATGGGTGGTCGACTCCGTTTTGGGTGACTCTAGACTCGTTTTAAATCTAGATTGGGTTTAATTGGTCGTTGACGCGTTCTAGCACGTGATTTAGGCTTAAAAACACATTTTGGCGTGAGAAGGAAACGTAAAACAAAGGGAAGGTCCGTGCACATGCACGTGGTGCTCATAAATTCAAATGTTGTTGTATTGATTTCAATTTTCGATTTTGAGTTTGAAATAATCAATTCAGGTCTAGACTTGATTTTGGATCTTTTTTGGATTCAACAGTTGGATTTTGTATTTAAATCTTGCATCTAAATTTGAGTTTTGAATTTGTGTTTGGGTGAAAAATGCAGTCTCTTTAGAAAAATTTTACATGCATTTAAAAAAAACACTAGAATAAAAAAAAGTTTCATATTTTTTATTAGTTTTTATTTTTTTATAATTTTCAGAATTTTTTAAATGTTTTATTTTTTTTCGAGATATTTCTAAAATATACAACTTTGCCGTATTATAACCGAGAAATTTCTCGAGTATAATACTGGTACACGATATATGTGAAATGCTTTTAATTAAGTGCTTATATTAGAAACTCTACAAGCTTGAAGCATAGGTAATTCATTTTCTGCCAATGTTCCTTAGTTAATAGTGGTGGCAATCATTAGTTTATCATATTCTACTAGTTTTATTATAATTATTGTCGTCATAACTTCTCTATGGTAATGTTGTCAATTATTAGAATCAAGAGGCAATGATGTTCTAAAAAGTTTCTCATAACTGAATGCGTACAGTGGCTTTAAAATGCCTTTTTCATTTTTCACATTTGAGGTGCCTCCATTTTTTCTTTTGGTCTGATGTGGTTGATTCTGAGTGTTTGAGTAACTTTGCAGCATCCTTATATAATATTATAATAAGACAATTAATTTTTTTGTTTCAAGGAAATTATGATGCACAAGTCGATTCTAGATGACTATTTGATAGTAGTAAATAATGAGAATTTTGACTGCATAGGTTTTATAAAATATGGATTTTAACAGAAAGGCCAATTTGTAGTAGCTTTTTCTTTGTTTAATGGTTTTAATTTACCTTCAAACTCTGTTTGTTGAATTTATTCAACATGTAATAATTGGTTCGTCATTTGTTTCCATACATGTTATTTCGCTAACTTTGTTTCTTGATCTTTAGTACATTTCCATTTCATATGGACATTCCCATTTCATACGGAGTTGACTCATAGTCATAAACAATGTTTTGGGGTTTCAAATGACGAGCTTTTTCACAGGCATAATACTTCAAGCTTGAAATAAAGGGGAAAATGAAAAGAATATAGTAATTTTTTAAAAATTTTAAAAAAAATCTTAAAAAATCATAAAAATTAAAATAATGAGAAGGTAGAAAGACAACTTAAAAAAAAGTACATAACAAAAAAAATTAAAAAATGAACACAAGCACTCAAAGAAACACACAAGTAAATCAAGTTTATAGCCCTCTTGACTTTACAACAGAATTCAAGTTATTCTCCACTAAAAAAAAAGAACATCAATCTTTAATCTTCATCTCATGAAGTATAGTAATCTTTTTCATTTGTTCTATTGTGTCTATGCTCTTCATTATCTTATTCTTCTTTTAAATTTAAAGGAAACCCAACCTCTCCATTTTTTTCTCCTCGAAATAAATTCACATAGTCAATATAGATTGGATTTCCATTTATCTTCTTTAGTTCTTCGGTCATGTTTTGCAAATGCATATCCATTCTAATGAATACCACACCAGTTAATCTAGATGGTAAAAGATTATTTCTTTTCTTTGTGTTAACAACTTCAAATGCAATCCAATTTCTATCAAGAACTAATGCATTGCATGACTGACTTAAAATTTTGATTGCTACAATTTGAATCATAGGAACAAAAGATCAAAATATCTCCCACCAAATGCCTAACATAAATTAAAGTAACAACCAAACAAAAATTGAAAATTATACAATTGTAAATTTGTAATTGAAATATTTAACTAATCATAAAAAAATTATCAAAAACAGGAATATATTTTGCCTTTCTATAATATCTTCTAATATCTTCCATTATGAGTAAAAACTTGTACGACATTTTTCCCAGTTTCTTCTACAGCTGAAGATAAAAAGTCAATTATAAATTTTGCATTTTTATGAATTTTTTTCTGCATGATTTTCCTTCCAAAATATGATGCTCATTGGGCAGCTCACCATTAAGTTTATGTAAGATCCACTCTTAATCATGTCTTTCCAAATATCTTACATAATTGTGTGTTGTTTCACTGCGTGAGAGAATATATGATAAGTCAAAGTTTGTAGCAAAAGCAACAAAATTCTTAAAATCCCTTGATTAAAGCAAGTTAAAAGTTAAGTTGTTCATTACAATAGCTTTAAGTAGGAGCTTATCAGTAAATTCCTTTTCTACCTTATTGATCATGCCTAAAATTGTTTGTTTTTGTCCTTCTTGTACTCTTCCTTAAGACGAAGTTCCACAAAAAGATTGCTAATAGAACATGATGAACATACACTTAAATGTGATCCACTTCCATTTTGCATTTTCTCCTTCTTCATGGGTTTTTCCACTATAACTCTTCAAGCTTTGGTTCCCATTTGCTTGATATTTCAGGCTTATTACGACATGCAACAACATCATTGATGTGAATTCCAACTAAATCATACTTAAACTAAGTAATTCCACCTATATATTCAAAACAAAATTCCCAAATTAGCTTCCCTTCATCACGTTGAATTGTATGTGACCAAGATGGATCCTTCGATCTAGGAATTTTATCCCCCCTCTTGAGTCTAGCTATCAAGTATCAAACACTTGAGGTCCCTAACCAATAAAATCTAAATTTGATTTATCTTAAAATAAATCATACATAAATGATAAAAGTAAGACAAACTTACAAAAAGAACTACAAATCAGGACTTAGTTGATTGTCTACAATAACAGATTGGAGAACTCTTATAGAACCAAAAGTTAAAAATCTGATTCATATTAAACAGGCCATGCACACATGATAATGCCAACGAAGAAGCTTCTTTTAGAAAGAAAAACTTGTCTGTGAATCAAATTGTTAAAAACTTAAAAGAATCATAAATAAAGAGAACACATTAAGTACTTAATTATTAACAATATTATTAACCTACAAATAAAATAAAGAAAACATATTAACTACAAATCAAAAATAAAGAGAGTCTCAGGAATCTGAAAAGTAAATAACTTTAAAAAATAATAGAAAAATTACAAATTTTGTGCTTTCTAAGTTTCTACTATTTTTCTTACAGAAAATATTCATAAAAGTTCAAAATAGTTGTCAAAATTTAAAAGAACATCAAACAAAATTGTGTTTCCAAACTTTTTGAATGTCATTAAATCTCCAGTCTCCACATTTTTCGTTTTCCTTATTTTTCTGTTGTTATCTTGATATGATAAAAAATGACAATATTTGTGACCATGTTATCTCACCCACCTTTGCTGCACCTGCACCCAAATATTTTAAAAAACCTGCAATTATGCCCTGCATCCATGTGGCATGTGGCATAGAAGACGAGTGAGTTCTGTGCCTGTGGATTGGAGTCATTGGACTCTAGGAGGAACACAATCTTTCGTACATAAAATGACACTTGATTTATTTGTGTTTCCAAATGAGCAGGTTCATATGTATAAATTCTAAGATTTTCTGGAGATATACAATTTCCCCGTATTATACCTGAAAATTTTCTCGCCACATAATTCCCATACATGATATAAGTGACAAGGGTTTATAAGACATAGAAACTATCATGTGCAAAGCAAGCAGATTGTCAAGTTCATACATAATAAGCAACAAGTTTTAGTATGTGAAAACTTATACAAAGGCAGAGGAGTTGAGGACGTCTGGTGTGATTAGATTTATCTTTCATTTATTTGTTTGGGTTCTATCTTAAAACAAAAAAGAGGGCCTATGTGTTATGGTTGGCTTGAATGAATGGAGACATGTAGAAAACACTCAAAAGAATGATGCAAAAGAACTTACAAGTCTCATTCAAAATCAAGATTTTTGGAGAAATAAAATAGAAATAATCAAGCTTATTGAACCATTAGTAAGAGTACTGAACATGGTAGATGGAGAAAAGGCCACTATGGGTTATTTATTTGAAGTACTTGATAGAGCTAAAGATGCTATCAAGAATACAAACAATGATAGCAAATAAAAATATCTACCATATTGTAATATAATTGATAACAGATGCGATCATAATTTGCATAGTCTCAAATATGCAGTGGCAGCTTATCTGAATATTCTGAAATTAAAATGGATGAAAAAGTTCAGAAAGGTTTGGAATTAGTAACAAAAAACAAAAAAAAAGTTCTTGCTCATGAGGATTATGCGAAAAATGGGAATTGATCAAATATCAGAACAAAGATCCTACGTTATTTCATGATGGGTTAACCATGCTCGTTATTGACACTTCTCATCCATGTAAGTGACAAACATGGGTACTGCTCCGAACAATACCCCTATCATATCAGTACGATACCAGTACAGGTACCAGTATGATACCATTGCCGGTATGCACTTGGGTAAGCCATACAGGTACCAGTACGATACCAGTACAGGTACCAGTATGTATCCGTCCACTTTTGAACTTGGTCAAAGTTGATCGAGTCCAAAAACATCCACAGGTTGGAGTTTACATTTTTTTTAAGTTAAAAAGAAAGCATTAAACATAAAACGTAGAGCCCTGATAGTGTCTACCTTTCACCCACAGAGACCGATGGTAGCAAGCTTGACTCCAGTGAACGATGACTTCTCCAGCAAATGGTGACTTCTCCAATGAACGACGACTTCTCCAACAAAGGGTGACACCTATAAATCTTTATAGTATTACACTGAACTGCAATAGTCCGGTCCTGTTAAAATCCTTGAAAGAAATGAGTTATCGACAGAGAAAGGGCCCTTCAACTAAAGTTCAATAGCTTTATCGATGATTCTATTCGACTCTCAAGGATTCTAGGTGAGACGATCGTCTCCCTCCTTGTATCAATTGGCACTTTTTGCTCAATCCCTTGAGTATCTGAGGTAATTTTTCTGCATCGTTTGGGCCTTTTTTGCCTACTCAATTTGATTCATTTGAACTAGGGCTCAATTTGGCTTTTTTTTTTTCCATTGGTTCTGTTTCTTTTCTTTCGTTATGGTTTCATCAGAATTAGCCCTGTTAAATATTTTCTCTTTATTTCTCTGATGTTTGTGAAAATATGCAGAACTATTAGACAATGTTGTTAATGATGATTCTTGTTTCTCATCGGCATTGTATTTCGTAGTGATCCTCTTCTATTTTTTGAGGATCTAATTTTGTCATGGAAGGGTTCCATTGGCGACCGTGCTTCTCTATAACCAAAACATTACTAATAGAAACATTACAAATCCATTTGATTGTATGTCTTTGACTGGAAATATTGAGTGTGGTTACATGTGACCATTGGTATCTTGTGTAGAATGGAATACTTAATTTCTATTGTGGTTCTTGCTGGGTCATGAATCAGGTTTCGCCATGTTACCTCAATGAATGGTTGCAATAGTTTATTTTTCTACTTGAATGGTTCCCTTAGACTGTGAACTTTTCTTTGGAAGGGTGGTCTCATGATTTATGAATATGCTCTGTTTGTTTGAATTCTAATTTTGTGATATATATATATATATATATATGTGTGTGTGTGTGTGTGTGTGTGTATATATATATATGTGTCTGTGTGTGTGTGTATGGTTATACTCCCACGCCCAAGCTTTTTGAAAATGGTCCATACGTACGCGGTGGCACCTATCTAACATAGGTTCAGTATTACTTACCTCAAAAAAAAGTCCAACATACATGCAAATGGACTGAAAAATCTTACTGAAATCCTATGTGGTTGGATGTGGCTTTCGGGGGTCTGCACAGTGCCAGGAAATGCACCTATCCATCGGAGGTTTGATGTGGCTGCCCGCTGCCACTGGATAGAAGTCACCCAACAAAGAGATGCCATTGCTCTCTGCTAGTGAGTTTCAGGTCGAAAACCTCACCGAAAATTAGAAACCACCTGGGTTTAGTGTTCCCCAAATCAGAAAATATTATTCCGTAAGAATGTCGACTCGTTTTTCCCATCTTGCCGATAAAATGTTTTAATAACTTTTTAAGTTTTATTCATTTGTCTTCAAATCAAGCATTTAAATTTTTCAAAAATTACAGTTGATGCCATCGCCAACAAAGCAAGTTAGGTTTTGAGAAAATCACGAAGAAACACGTTTCTTTTCAATTTAAAAGCTCGTCTTTTTTCCATTTTTTTGTCATTTTATTTTTTGCATGGTTTTTCCCATTACCTTGAAAATAATGCATTTTTTGTGACTATGCACCGGGAGCATGAGAAGATGAAATAAGGTTTCATTTTAGGATCAAAACGTGTTTCTTTTCTTCTCCTAAATGTTGCTTTGTTTTGAGATATTATTTATGCATAGTTGATTGATTTTTTCCATTTATATATGAATGAACGGTGAGAATGAGTGTTTGGGTTGAGATTCTTCTTCATTATTATGTTGATTTTGATGTTGGGATTTTCCCAACCCGGGAAAGACCTCATGAATATGTACATGTTAAAAATACATTTTCATGTCATTCTTACGTTTAGTTTCTTTCTTAATCACTTGATTTGAAACCCCAATGAGTGTTTTACTACATTGCTTGACTTTCTCCCATACCCAATAGTGGGAGAAATATATTCCCTTGTAATAAAGGAAATAATTATGTTTTATGTTTATATATGAAAATATTTGAAATCACAACTCTCTAATGAGGCCTTGGAGACATAGCCTATGCTCTTCTATGAGCCCAAGTTCCTCTCCTACTTACATAAAAATCAAAGTCGGATATTTTCAAGTCATTTCTTGATTTCAACCCTCATGAAGACATATATGTATATACATGTTATATACATATACGTGCATATGATCATCTTTCTTTGTCATTCACTCTCGATGATCCAACATATTATTTGATGAATGTTCATATACACATGAAAGCATATATATATATATATATATATATATATATATATATATATATATATATGTTTCATTTTTCCTCTCTAGAATCTTTTGTTTTTCTCTTCAAGTTAAATGTCTTCCTCTACAAATTTCTAATATATATATATATATATATATATATATATATATATATATATATATACATTTCTCTATCTCTTTTCCTCTAAAATCTCTTTCTCGTCGAGTCAATACCCTCTTTTTATAAATGCTTATATACATTTATGTATGATAGTATGTACATGTATTTGTGCATTTCTCTCTTTCTCTCTCTTTATAAGGTATTTTTCCTCTCTATTTAAGTTAATACTTCCTTTACACAAACTTTCATTTACATATATGTATATATATATATATATACATGTATGTATATACATATAAAATATATATAAAGATACGTATCTCCCTCCCCATTAAAATTTTTTATTTAGTGATGTTTAAAATTTCTTCCAGTCTCTTTTTCTTTCTTTGGGAGTATTTTATCTTTTCCATTCTTTTGGATATTTTTTCCAAAGATCTAACGCTTTAACTTTTCATTTGTCAATTTCACCACGACCAAAAATAAAGTAATGACCCAATGTTGGAATCATGTTTGATGGTCTACAACGTCATTCCATTTTCAAAAACTTTTCTCTTTTTATAACAATATTTATGATAATTTTATAAATAAAAATGAGAAACTAATGCTTCTAAATGAATGTCATGGTATCTTTTTAATCATATAGGATCAATGCATTCATGCATTTATATTTACTTAACACTATAAATGATCACAAAGACCTATTTAAAAGAACTTAAGCAAGATGAGATTGAGCTTTAACTAGGTAACCGAATTAGAGCAAAACCTCAAACCTACTTAAAGTCTTAAGAGAACACTAAAGTGAATTCCAAAATTGATTTTCAAATGTTTCCACACAATATTTGTAAAAATTTTCCAATTCAAAAATAAAACCTTCTACCGATGGGCAAGTCCGTCTCCTCTCATTTAAAATAAAACATCATTTTTCTGGAGTACTCCAAAAACTAAACATTTTTGGGGTGCAAATATGGCTGACTTATTTCTCGCATATTATACATGTTTTTTTCAAATAATATGTATTTTTTGTGACAATGATTAAAAGTATCTACTCAGATTAATTTGAACAATTTAACAATGATAAAGAAGCCAACTCATCTAATAATGCCTATACCAGCATTTATTAAAACATCCATACAAGGTGGCTCCTTTTGTTACGATAGAAAACCACCACAAAAACACGTCACCAAGGATTTTACGATTGCTCTTTTGAGAGGGTTTGGACTAGATTACCATGAAGTTTGTTCAAGAATCACAACTTGCACCATGCTCCACTTTCATACTTCCCTCACATCCAATTCCAGGGTCAAGAAATTCATGGAATTTAAACAAGCAGGCAAAGATGTAAAAAAAAAATTTAAGACCAGCAAGAGAAGGAAAATATAGAAAGAAACATTCTCCTTGCTATTTTCTCTTTTTACATTTGCAATAAAAGTAAATGACAAATCTAAAATAATACATCATTACACTTTTAAGGCTCATTTTTTTTCTTATTAGACTTCCATTTAAAAATGTAAAGGACAGATTAGAGAAACTTGACAAACATTAACAAAAATCGTAATGTGTAAATTCCACTCATAAAACTCTTTCCCTTACCTTGGCTAAGCAGTCATATATCAGGAGATTAAAAAAAATCACGAGGAAATCAACAATGAAAGCAGCAACTGTTTTTGACAATTTCATAGGCATTTATACTTGGATCTTGTAGTGTTTTATCTTCCCCTTCTCCGAAGCCAAAGCAATGTCCACATATCTGGAAGAAATTTGGAAAACAATGGTAAACAGAAATTGGAAAGGCAATAGTCACATGTGGAAAGGATATTTTATATTAACTTCAGGAAAAAAATAAATAAGAACTATTCATTATTCAACAGCAACAACAAAATAGAAAAAAGATTCATCAAATAGTTATGCAAAAGCAGGCATAAATTTAGTGGAGAAGGAACATTAACAATGATAAAGCGGCACATCTTTCTGGACAAGAAGAGGAAGCTGCAAACATCAATTAATGATGAGATTGCGAAGCAAGTATTTGTCCAAGAGAAGAGAAAGGAGCAAATGATAGTGCCGGACAATATTAACATTGTGAGGGAAAAGAGGAACCGAGATATGCTGGAAATGCTGCCTATTGCTTTCAATTTTTTTTTCTCTTCCACTTTCTTAGAGAGACAGAGAAAGAGATGAAACTATGGATACAGACGATGGGGCAATGCAGATGCAGGTAAATGAGAGGAAAGAAGACAAGGGATAAGAAACAATCCGAGAAGAAGAGGAAACCCTAGACCAGTCAAACAAGAAAAGCAAAGAGATAAGTTGGAAGATGACAAAAACCTAGAAAGGAAATTTGTGAGAGAGAAGAAGTAGGGATGGATCACTTACTTCTTTTGCACAGTGATACTACTTGCCTAGCAGCCACTCTTCCCCATGTTGAAGCTGTTTTAAGACCAACCTCTGTAAACCCTCCTTGTCAAGTTTAAACTTCACTTCGCACAAAATGTAAAATGTACTGCTGAAAAGGGGAAACCTCCCACAAAATAAACTTAAAATCTAATAAAAAATCTCTACTTTTATAAATGTTGTAAAACCTGGTTACCATGCTCTTAATTATGTCCATGGACCATGGCCATAGGCCAACATTGTTGTAATGAGAAGACACTACGCAAAGTATTTAACATCGTGCTTCTCCGGCGACCTATCATTTTTTCCACCGACAAACTCTGGCATCTTGTTACTCCTCAATTTCCTCATTGGACTTATCCCCTTCTCCTGCGACAAAACTCCAATTCCTTCTCACTCCTCAACTTTGTCACTCTCAGTGGACGCTTCCTAAAAGTTTTGAAGGTACCTCACATCTTAATTTTGCATTTCATACGGTTTTACGTCTCTCTCTCTATATATATATATAGAGCTCGTACTAATAAATGAATGTTTACAATGCATTTTAACATGCTTTCTCACTTTAGGTGACCTAGAAATGCAAGTTGGAGTTTGGTTGCCTACTAATATTTCTTTTTCTTCTTCACTTTTATTTTCTTAGCAACCTAACTTTAGGCAAACCTCCAAGGAAAGGTATGGAGAATTATGCTCATAACCTCTGATTTGATAGTTTCAGGGGTCCTATCAGATGCACAAGTTTCTGGTTTAGCAATTTCATAGATTTATAAAATCTATTGGCTCTATTATATCATATGTAATGCCATACCAGCATCCTTTGAGCTTTAATATTTTAAGTAACTTTAGACATTTATTTTTACTATGTAAACATAATGAGAGCAGATAAGGAAGTGAGGAATTTGAAAGGATGTGAAGACCAAGATCATGGTTGAAACTTTGTTATTCCATTGTTTGAGCCTTTAAGTTTCTAAACTTAAACCCCCAAATAAAGGGAAAAAAGAAAAAAAGAGCACAATGATATTGGTGATGGGGATCAGTTACTAAGCTCAAGCTTAAAGCATTGGCCTTTTTTTATAGTTTTACTATTGCTAAAGAAAAGAAGGATTAAAAAGTAAATATGAAGCCAAGAATAGGCTATATAAGTTCCCAGGGTGTACCAACTTCCCAGCCCTAGGAGGTGTTGTATTTTAGGTGTTGCAGAAAACTAATATTTGAGTAGGAAAAGAGCACTTCCTCTTTCACTTCATGGTCTTTGTGACTAGATTAGTTTTTCGATATGAAACGATGTTCGTCATCACTTTCAATTGTTACCATCATGCATCAACAAGGGGAATCATTAGTACAATCAGATAAAAAGAAACAAAGAAAAAAAGATGGTGTTTCAAAAGAGAAGCTGCACTACCATGTTCAGCCCTGAAACCTACTGCATTTCATTAAACTGCCCTCTTTTGTCATCAGTCAGAGCCAAACCATTGAAAATAAATTCTTCAACAACATGGGTGTTCAAAAAGTCACAAAAAAATCATTTAGGCCTATCATTTCAAAATAAATATAATACGATGGAGACTCAAAAAATGAAATAAAATAGCCAATAAACTAGTCTTCTTTTAGCATTGATGACAAATCAAAGTATGTGAGTGGCATTTTCCTAGAGAGTGGCAGAGGAAAGGGCACATAAACAAGAAGTTAGTAAGTTCTAATGCCACCTAAAATATTGAATTTCCTTGAGTTTTATATTCACACTAATGGTATGGGTGCCACTAAAAGGAACATGACTATATTCTCAAAAGCTATGATCCTTATCATAGAACATTGGAGAATGCTGAATTTAGATGTTTGTATCCATTTAGATAAAAAAACGACTCAAGCTTACTTTTAAAACTCTCACATCATCCAAGAACTCCATTTCTAGGTGAAATCCTTCAATGAAATGAAGAACCTTAGACACCATCTTCCTTTATATACTTGCCAGTGTAACAGTAAACAGAAAAACCAACATAATAGCCTGCGAATTGTTTATATTAACTGCATCAGTTTCTATCAAGCACGAGTGATCATTCAAAAAAGAAAAAAAAACGAAGTGTAGTGTCCATACTTGTATCCAGTGGCGGAGCTACGTGTGGGCTGGCGTGGGCTCCTGCGCACTACCCACACCAACCCAATAAAGCCCCATGTGAAAAGGAGCTTCACGCTAGTGTTGCCCATTGTTTGCATCCCAAAATTTTCATTGGTTTTGGAGTGCTCCAAAAAAATAAGGTTTTGTTTTAAACTAAGAAAGAAAGGGACTCGCCCGTCGGTACGAGGATCGACCGTTCCTGGCGCCTTTATCGGGGGTAATCAACCCAAGGGCTATGTTTATCATTGATGCATTTCGTTTCAACTTAAACATCTTTTTGATTCTATATGCGGTGTAGAAAAATATTGAAAGTTTGATGTTTCAAACTTTTGAAAAGATTCTTGAAGAATTGCTTGAGAATGTGAAACATTTTGCGAAAAACTAGAATTGAGAAATCTTTGTAAATATCATTTGAAAAACTTGAAAATCATTTTAGTGTTCTCTTAAGACATTAAGTAAGTTTGAGATTTTGCTCTAATTCGGTTACCACCTAATTAGAGTTTCATCTCATCTTGCTTAAGTTCTTTTGGAGATGTGTTTGTGCTCACAAGTGACATTAAGTGAATGTAGATGCATGAATGCATTCATCCTATATGATTGGAATGATATAAAACATTTCTACCACAACATTCATCTAAAGTCATTCCTACCACAACATACATCTAAGATTTTTTTGTAATAAATATTTTTGATCTCAAGCATGATTCCAATATTGGGTCATTACTTGATTTTGGTCTTAGTGAAGTCGGCAAATGAATAAATCTTAAATGATAAGAGAAAATATTGAAAGAATGGAAAAGATGAAAGACTTGAGCCCAAGAGAGATATAGAGAAAGAGAAAAAGAGAGAGATCTTGAAAATCATAAAATCAAATATTTAAAAGGAAGAGAGATACGTATTCATATACATATTTATATATACATATGTATATATGCATAGATATGTATATGAAACCTTGTGAAAATGAAGCTTAAATCAAATAGAGAAGAGAATATCATTTTAGAAAGAGAGAGAGATTTAAAATGGAATACACGTATATATATTTATATATATGTATATGAGAGTTTGTAAAAGAATATGTTAAATCATAAATAGAGAATGACAAAGAAGGATATTCATGTGCACACATACGTATATAACATGTATATACACATATGTCTTCATGAGTATTAAAATCAAGAAATAAATTGAAAATAGCCGACTTCAATTTTTGATGTAGGCCGGAGGGGAACTTGGGCTCATGCAAGAACCTAAGTTAAGTCTCCAAGGCCATATTAGAGATGTTTCTTTTAAAAATGTTTTGGAAAATATGATTTATATATAAACATGAAATTTTATGATTTGGTTTGCCACAAGGGATATATTTCTTCCACCGTTGGGTATGGAAGAAAATCAAGCAATATAACGAGACACTCATTAGGGATCCTAATGGGGTGATTAGGAAAGAAACTATCACAAAATGTCATGCAAATGCATATTAACATGTACATATTTGTAAGGGTCTTCTCGGGTTGGACAAGCCCCAACCTCAAAAATCACAAGAAGAAATCCCAACCCCAAACACTCACTCTCATCGTGCATTGGGTCATATAAATGGAAGACTAGAATATCATGCATGAGCCTTTCAAGCATGAATGATGAACAAAGACAATATAGCAAATATATTTTTGGAGATAAATGAAGAAATAAATTTTGTTCCATCTTGCTCATACTCTCGGTGCACTCAAGAGTAGCTCTTGATTCCGGATCATTTGAGGGATCTTGCATGGCCATGGGAAGATGGCAAGAGGAAAATGAAGATATGAAAAAGGAAAGATTGCATGATGAAAATGAAAGATCATCTCATCTTCTTATGCTCCCGGTGCACTCGAGCATAGCCTCTTGACTCTAAAAATAGAGATTGATGGCTATCTCATATGGCCATGGGAGAGGAAGAAGAGAGAAAATGAGGAAATGAAAATAGAGATTTTCATATCTCGGATATTTATAATAATAGAAATGACATTGAGAGAAGAGAAAATGAAAATAGAAATAGAGAAAGATTACATACCTCGAATGTGATTGATATTAGAAATGAGCCCTCTCTTGAATGATCTTGGATTTGCGTTGAATGAAGCTCCCAAGATGTTGAAGATGAAGCCTCCAAGAGATCTTTGATGCTCCCTTGAAAAGTTGTTGTTTGATGAAACTTGCTCTAAGTTGGAGAAGAAGATAGAAATGGAAAAAGAGAGCAAAGAAAAATTTGGAATTTGAAGTGAGGAAGCACAAGAGGTTCCTCCATGGTTAGTCCCCCTCAAGAGAGAAGATTGTGGGGTATTTATAGAAACTTTGGCGCCAAAATTTAAAATTCGAATTCAAGATTTGAATTAATGAGATAAGAGCTTTGGAGCCAAAATTTAAAATTCAAATTCAAGATTTGAATTAAAGAGATAAGAGCTTTGGAGCCAAATTTCGAAATTCGAATTCAAGATTTGAATTAAAGAGATAAGAGCTTTGGAGCCAAAACCCTAAATTTGAATTTTTTTTGAATTGCACCACTTTTTCATCCGAATTTCACATAAGTTTGAATTATTTTGAAAAAGAAAATTGTTTGAAAATTGGTATGATTGGCCATTAGGTTTATAAAAATATATTTTAAAATGGGTCTTGTCAATTCAAAAAGACTAAAATGATCCTCTAAAAAGAGGTCTTTTGTCAAAAGGAGGGTCAAATGGGTCTTGTTCACCAAAAGACTAAAATCACCTTCTAAAAGAAGTTTCTTTTGTCAAAAGGAGGGGCAAATAGGTCTTGCCCACCAAAATACCAAAATCACCCTCTAAAAGAAGTTTCTTTTGTCAAAAGGAGGGGCAAATAGGTCTTGCCCACCAAAATACCAAAATCGCCCTCTAAAAGAAGTTTCTTTTGTCAAAAGGAGGGGCAAATAGGTCTTGCCTACCAAAAAACCAAAATCACCCTCTAAAAGAAGGTTTTTTTGTCAAAAAGATGGGCAAATGGGTCTTGTTCTAATTTGGATTTGAAAGTTAGATTATGGATCTAATTTGAATTTGATAATTGGATTTTGAGTTTGAAATGCTAGATTTGGATATAAACTTGGATTTTGGAACTAAACTTGGATTTAAAATTCATTTTAAAAATAATAGACCCAAAATTTTGATAACCCCGTTTTTTTGAAAAATTTGGGGTGATAACATATGCCCCTCTTTGTTACTAAGCCGGCACTGGCCGTGCTTAGTGACAAAGATAAGCGCCACAAATTTTTCAAACAAAACATGTCGGAAGAGATGTTTCAGGCTTAACCCCTTACCTGAATGAGTTATTTGAGCTTATATTGCAGGTTTAACCCCTTTCCTGCATGGGTTTGCCAATATTGAATTCAGGTTTAACCCCCCTGAAATGGGTTGCCTTGACTTGCATTGCAAGGTTATATCCTTATCTGTGTGGGTGGCGTTGGCTTGTAGTGCAGGTTTAACCCCTTTACCTACGTGGGTTGCTTTGACATGCAGTGCAGGTTTAACCCCTTACTTGCGTGGGTTGCTTTGGCTTGCATGCAGGTTTTACCCCTTGCCTGCGTGGGTTACTCTTTTGTCCATAATTTCAGGTTTTACCCATTTCCTGAATGGGTTGCTCGATAACAAATGGCAATGCCGGGAAAGAACCCTCATCACCTCGAATGCCTTTGTTGAAACAGAGGATGAGACCCTATTGCTCCAACATTGGTTGTGACAAGAAGTCTTCTTATCACTTCGAGTGCCTTTTGGTGAAATTTTTGTTTTTACCCAAGGCTAGATGTTGAACTTGTTAAAATTCCCCAAACTAGCGTTTGGGTTGAGCTTGCTTCGAAAAAGCCCTTAGCCAAACGGCCAAGTTACGCTTGCTCCATAAAATTCCCTCATGGTTGAGCTAGCTTTAGAAAGCTCTGAGCCTAGTGGCCGGATTGCGCTTGGTCAAATCTTTAGCTTAACAGCTGAATTGATTTGATTGAAATATTATCCTTTTTCTATGGACAATGATGTTGTGTATGAAAATATTTGTCGCAAATGTAATATGGAATTGTCTTGAAATATTAAAAAAAATGCCCTAGTACAAGCAATTTGCCATGATAGGGTCTGATTCAAAATAGAATGTTGGGTAGAAGATAAATGGTTGATGTCTTGGATTGAGATTGAGGCGAACAAAATAATATAAAGGAAATTGCCTCAATCAAATAAGGTATGAGCAAAATAATATAAAGGAAATTGATATATTTTTCATTAATAGGAAAATGAGGGTGCAAGGGAATGACAAATATATGAACTTTGGTATGCAAGAATTTATGTTTTGTCTCTGAGGTAAAGAAATTGAGACAAAGCTTATAGGAGAAAAATTTGTTATAAGAATATGATAGCTAGATGGTAATTCTCATGGCGAGATATCTAGTTGATAATGCAACAAAACAGAGAATCTTAGGTTTGCAATGATTAAATCTCGAGTAGAGTATAAATATATGAGGTTTGACTCATGAAGATATAGATTGAACTGGGGTGAATGGATAAGTAAAAAAAAATTAGATGTCCAACGATTGAAAATAGAATATATCGAAACATTATCAAAAATCTTGGAATAAGTGATGGCCCAATAAAATCATAGAAGTAGTAAAATGGGAAGAAAGACATTTCATATGTATTGAAGCTGAAAAATTATTGGGCTAAATATAAGTGAGAAAACAAAGAATGTATGGCCCGAGTCAAGCACGTGTTGATCACAGACTGAAAATGCAGAGAAAATAATGAATATTACCTCAAATGTATAAAAATTGATATGTAAGGGTGAAAGACAATATCACGTGTCTGAGCTTGGATATGAAAGAATTTTGACACGTAATTGAGAGAAAGCTTGAAAGAAATTTGTTGTAAAAATATGATAAAAAATTAGTGATTTTCATAGCAAGATAGAAAGTTGATAATATAGGAAAATAGAGAGAATTATGAGCAATTTATCACTTGTGAAGAATATTAACTTTGAGATGATAAGACCTCCAATAGAGTATAATGAATACATGATGTTTGATTCATATGGATCCAATAAATGGAAACCACGTGTCTCACGATTGAAGATGGAGTATAGTTGAGTAAAGCAAAGATTGATATTCAATTTGGAATAAATGATAGCCCAATGAAATAAGGAGAAAGATAAGGGTGTTGGGACCAAAATAATTATGTATGGCTCGACTCAAATAAAGTTAGTAATTGAACCAATAGATGGGTCACATACTTGATAATAGGAGATTAGACAAATAAGGGATTGACAAAATATAGATTTTGAAGTAATTCTAAAAAAAAGATTTGCCAAGGAACGATTGATGATCCAATGAATTATGGAAGAAGTAAAATGTGAGGAAAGATATCCCCTAAGTATTGAAGCTTGGAAAAATGTTTGGCTAAAATGAGGACAAAAGACTGTCTGACCTAAGTCAAGCAAAGATTGAGTCAATAACTCGCTATCATGTTTAAAAATATGAGGTTGGACCAATGAAGAAACGAGAGATTGGCAATGTAGATCTTGAAGTGATTCTGAATAACTGATTTGCTTGAATGACAGTATTTGAAAATTCAATGTCATTTAGATAGTAGAGTCCAAACATGATTTCATAGCATGATTATGTTGTAGATTATATAGAAATAATTGAAAAAGACTTTGATTTAAATGAGAAAATGAGATGCAAGAATATTAAATTGATCAAAGATTGTATGAAGACATGCATGTAATCATCACACGATGATAAAAATTCAGCATTTTTGAAAGTCACATTTATCATGCATATATTTGAAAATGACCTTAGGACCCTAATTGATTTTGGTTTGATCAAATTGTTCCATATACTATATGCCAATATACCTTAGCCAAAAGGCTTAGTACGAGCATAAAAATCTCCATTAGGCAACTAAGGGTATGGTTTATCTACTTCTTCTTGATCACTCGTCAATATACCATAAATTACCACTCATGGTACTGACGAGGGGGCTTTTCCACCCAAGGTGTGGTCTAGTTGGAAGGCTTAGTCTTGTGCTACCGCCTAAGACCAAGCCCGACAACATGTTGACCGGGACAAATAGGTATTGAAATTTTGAAATATGAGAAATCATGGAAAATCAGTTGTCTCTAATGCAATGTTGCCTAAGATGGTGATTAAAATATATAGAAGAGCAAACATTGTTTTCAAACAAGTCCTAAATTGAGGAGAGTTGTATTTGATCCTAGATCTAGGTGAACATGATTGATCATCCTTAGTTAGTCTTATATGCAAGAGAGAAAACATAATCATCTAGCAACGTAATGAAATGCCGATGGGGTCAAGGCCAAAGAAGGGAACATGCTTTATCATCGACAATATATGAGATGTTCAAGTTTCTATAAATGCATCAATTATAATCATAGCCAAACGATGACGGGTCCCATCATAGTCGCCATCTGTTTGCATCCCAAAATTTTTATTGGTTTTGGAGTGCTCCAAAAAAATAAGGTTTTGTTTTAAACTAGGAAAGAAAGGGACTCGCCCGTCGGTACGAGGATCGACCGTTCCCGATGCCTTTACCGGGGGAAATCAACCCAAGGGCTATATTTATCATTGATGCATTTCGTTTTAACTTAAACATCTTTTTGATTCTATATGCTGTGTAGAAAAATATTGAAAGTTTGATGTTTCAAACTTTTGAAAAGATTCTCAAAGAATTGCTTGAGAATGTGAGATATTTTGGGAAAAACTAGAATTGATAAATCTTTGTAAATATCATTTGAAAAACTTATTAGGTTTCCCAATGGGGTGATTAGAAAATCAAGCAATATAACGAGACACTCATTAGGGATCCTAATGGGGTGATTAGGAAAGAAACTAGCGCAAAATGTCATGCAAATGCATATTAACATGTACATATTTGTAAGGGTCTTCCCGGGTTGGACAAGCCCAACCTCAAAAATCACAAGAAGAAATCCCAACCCCAAACACTCACTCTCATCGTGCATTGGGTCATATAAATGAAAGATTAGAATATCATGCATGAGCCTTTCAAGCATGAATGATGAACAAAGACAATATAGCAAATATATTTTTGGAGATAAATGAAGAAATAAATTTTGTTTCATCTTGCTCATACTCCCGGTGCACTCAAGAGTAGCTCTTGATTCCGGATCATTTGAGGGATCTTGCATGGCCATGGGAAGATGGCAAGAGGAAAATGAAGATATGAAAAAGGAAAGATTGCATGATGAAAATGAAAGATCATCTCATCTTCTTATGCTCCCGGTGCACTCGAGCATAGCCTCTTGACTCTAAAAATAGAGATTGATGGCTATCTCATATGGCCATGGGAGAGGAAGAAGAGAGAAAAGGAGGAAATGAAAATAGAGATTTTCATATCTCGGATATTTATAATAATAGAAATGACATGGAGAGAAGAGAAAATGAAAATAGAAATAGAGAAAGATTACATACCTCGAATGTGATTGATATTAGAAATGAGCCCTCTCTTGAATGATCTTGGATTTGCGTTGAATGAAGCTCCCAAGATGTTGAAGATGAAGCCTCCAAGAGATCTTTGATGCTCCCTTGAAAAGTTGTTGCTTGATGAAACTTGCTCTAAGTTGGAGAAGAAGATAGAAATGGAAAAAGAGAGCAAAGAAAAATTTGGAATTTGAAGTGAGGAAGCACAAGAGGTTCCTCCATGGTTAGCCCCCCTCAAGAGAGAAGATTGTGGGGTATTTATGGAAACTTTGGAGCCAAAATTTAAAATTCGAATTCAAGATTTGAATTAAAGAGATAAGAGCTTTGGAGCCAAAATTTAAAATTCAAATTCAAGATTTGAATTAAAGAGATAAGAGCTTTGGAGCCAAATTTCGAAATTCGAATTCAAGATTTGAATTAAAGAGATAAGAGCTTTGGAGCCAAAACCCTAAATTTGAATTTTTTTTGAATTTCACCCCTTTTTCATCCAAATTTCACATAAGTTTGAATTATTTTGAAAAAGAAAATTGTTTGAAAATTGGTATGATTGGCCATTAGGTTTATAAAAATATATTTTAAAATGGGTCTTGTCAATTCAAAAAGACTAAAATCATCCTCTAAAAGGAGGTTTTTTTGTCAAAAGGAGGGTCAAAGTTCACCAAAAGACTAAAATCGCCTTCTAAAAGAAGTTTCTTTCGTCAAAAGGAGGGGCAAATAGGTCTTGCCCACCAAAATACCAAAATCACCCTCTAAAAGAAGTTTCTTTTGTCAAAAGGAGGGGCAAATAAGTCTTGCCTACCAAAAGACCAAAATCACCCTCTAAAAGAAGGTTTTTTTTGTCAAAAGGATGGGCAAATGGGTCTTGTTCTAATTTGGATTTGAAAGTTGGATTTTAGATCTAATTTGAATTTGATAATTAGATTTTGAGTTTGAAATGCTAGATTTGGATCTAAACTTGGATTTTGGAACTAAACTTGGATTTCAAATTCATTTTAAAAATAATTGACCCAAAATTTTAATAACCCCGTTTTTTTGAAAAATTTGGGGTGATAACTCCCATGCACCCAACCATTCACCAAAGAGGGGAAGGGGTGAAGCCACGAAGGGCCAGGGCCATTTCCAAGTTTCCAACGTGTGTGCTTCTTCTTATTCTTCTTCTTGAATTGTGTTGGGTTTTCATTTTTTTTCCTCTTTTTCAACGCTTGTTTAGTTTGCCTCTTGGTTTGATTTTTGTGCTGAAATTTGAATCGTGTTGGGTTTTCATTTTTTTCCCCTTTTTCGATGCTTCTTCTTCTCTTCTTGAATCGTTTGAATCATTTTCTATTAAACGATTGTTTTGTTGGCTGCCTGCCTCAATAAGATTGGTAATTGGTGTTGCCATGTTGGGTTTTCATTTTTTTCCTTGTTTTGCAATGCCTGCTTAATTTGCCTCTCGGTCTGATTTTTGTGCTGAAAAGGCTCAGTGATGGTGATGTGGAACAGCCGAGCAGTCTGGTTATGAGTACCTATTGCAAAATATGTTGTGCCTATACAGGTTCTTCTATGGACAATGATTTCACATATCTCTTTTTGAGATATCCCCAATAGGAAGCTTGGATTATAGAGGTCTTGCAGTATGAACTGACATTAATGAAATAAATGGAAGGAATCAGCCAAAAAGCACTGAAAAGAACACACACTTCTCTGGCACAATTGATCTTTAAGACAAAGGAAGATGATTTAGCTACATCATGCACCCACAGAGTTGGCATTAGTCATCACCGAACTTGATCAAGCAAAAAGGGAGCTGCAAAGCTTGCGAGAAGAGGGGTTCCATTGTATGACTTCCATGGACATAATCAGGAAGAAGTTGAGATAGGCATCTACTGATATAGCATGTCCGAAGGGCCTAAAGAAGCAAGCAGAGTCCAAACCTGAGAGTATCTTCAAAGCTTCTTAAAGCAAAGAATGAATTGGAAAGTGCAACAACTACAGAAGAAAATGTGAAATCTATCTTGCCCGATCTAATGGCTACACTGACACAATTGTCTACTGAAGCAAAGGCTGCTAAGGGAGAGAAGGAGACGATTTACAAAGAAATTCAGAAGATCAAATTGGAGGTTCAAGAAGTTGGGATCGCTACAAATGAATGAGAGCAGAGATTGCAATTGGCATTGCAAGATCTAGAAGAAATAAAAGCTGCAGAGATGATAACTCTAGAGACTTTAAGCATTCTCTCAAAGAAGATTGTGATGACTAGAGCTGCATCATCGCAACGCAGTCCGTCCATAACCATATCCAGTTTCGAATTTGAGTACTTGAAAGCATGACCAGAAGGAGCTGATGAGATTGCAGACAAGAAGGTGGAAGCTCCAAAAGCATGGGTGGAAGCAGTAAGAACTAAGAACTACGGAAAAGGAGATTATGATGAAAACTGAGGCTGTAGAAAGAGAGATACAACCTGGATACTGTTAAACATTTATTGGAAATGCCCTGCATTGCTGCCCAGTGCCCATCAATTCTCTTTCAGTTGCTTGCTGGCAAATGCTGCCCATCAAGCATTTCGCTGTTGGTCAAAAGCTTGGATACTGTTAATGATAGTTAATTGCCACCAAAACATTTCCCACCTTGTGGACTAAACGATGCTAGGGGTTCTCATTCAATTGGAGACATTTTGAAATTTGAATGTGAATCTGCCTGGAACTTTGTAAGATCAATGCATTGTTCCTATTGAATTTCTCTTCTATGCTTGAGGATATGTATTACTTTTGTTGTTCAAATCTCATTTCAGACCTACCTATTTTCCTCTTTTGACCTTTCAGAATATGGTTAAACCTATCCAATTCAAGATTGTAACTGTTGTAACTGTTGTGAACTGGTTCACCCATCTTATTGTAACTGTTGCTTTTCCTCTAGATTACCCACTTGAAAATGTTCTTTTTTCCATTTTGCTTGATTTAATACATTAGTGTGAAAGAAATTTTAAGGCCTAGAATATACACTTGTAGGTTCTTTTGTCCAGAAATGTTGAGCTGTTTTTAGGATACTACATTAGCTGCATAAAAAAGATTGAAAAAATTGAAAATTATCATGATAGTGAAGTAGGTGATGTAAACAACCAGCGAGAGGCATCTGAGAAGTTTATTCTGGAACTTCTATCTACTGAAAGAAGCTTGCAGTCTGCAGAGTCAAAGCTTGGAAGTAGATGTGGTACTTCGGGCAATGGGTTCTAACCCATTACTGCCTTTGGTTGGTCCGAACAATAGTGGCCTGTTTCCTGCAAATGCTGCTGGGCAAGCATAAATTGATGATACCTTGAGAGTGAAGGGTCATCCACATATATTTGCCATTGGTGATTCTGCTGGCTTCAGGGACTCCACTGGGAGATATGTTCCAGCTACCGCTCAGTAAATTGTGCTATGTTATGTCATAGTTGAAGTATTTAGATGTAGATGGATCAGTTTGTATTCTTGTGATTTAACATCGATGCAACAGGTCGCAGCAGGCTGATTTTGCTGGCTGGAATCTTTGGGCTGCAATTAATGAGCAGCCTTTGTTGCCATTCAGGTCTGCACCTTGATACAATAACATGAATTTTCTGTATGCTAGAAAAAAGCATATGCATAGTGTGATCGGGCTTTGCTCGAAACCAAGGATTTTCTCTATTTCTTCATAATATGTTCAGCTATTGCATCGAAAATAGTTATTCTTTGGATGGACCAACTTGTTGGACTAGCTTCCAACTTTTTTTCTTAAAATTCGTTGTGGAATCAAACTGAAAAGACTAAAACACTAAAGAAATCTTAATTTCGATCAGCCATGCTTGTCATTTACAAATTGTTTGTGTTGCTCATTTAGTTGTCATACTTTTCTCACTTCCTAAAAGTTGTTGAACATAGTGGTGGGAAAAATATCTGCTATACATATCTCTTCATAGACAGATTTCCTGATATTTTAGAAGTTATGTCAGACATGTTTTAGAAGTTATAATTCTTTGTTTAGCTTTGATTTACATAATTTTATTGAATTATATAGTATATAATTACCAAGGACTATTCAAGTTGAACAAGTGATTTTCAAAAAAATATCATTAATCGTAAATGTATATTATAACTGATTGTTATAGACTTTTTTACCTGTTATACTTCATACTTGTCTTAGATTCTATAAATTTCATATCAAATTTTATATGTTTTGTTTTTATAATGCACAGGACAATTGAGACCTTAATAATAACTTGATTGACAAAAGAGAGCAAAGTTGAAGACTTTCATGACAAAAGAGAGCAAAGCATATTGAGGTACTTGTTTTGTTATTCGATACTTTCTTTGCTAGGTTTTACTGGCGTACTTAGAAAATACTTATCAACTTTTTTGTGTTTTGGTTTTGTAATGAACAGGACAACTGATTAACAAAAGAGTGAAAGTCGAAGACCTTCATGAGAAGTTTCCCAAGATATTAAGCATATTGGGGTATATATTGAAGTTCAAAATATGATACCTGTTTTTTACATGCTTTAGTAGAATATATTGGTTTAGGACATACGATAACTAAGACAGGTCAAAAGCCTGCAATTATGGTGTACGTGTTTTTACTTTTTATATGATTTAGTAGAAGATAATTGAAACATGACAAAATCCTGTAAATATGATGTATGTTTGAGACAGACCAAAAGCCTACAATTGTGGTGTATGTGTTTTTACCTTTTACATGCTCTAATAGAAGATATTTGTTTAGGACATGAAATAACTAAGACAAGCCAAAAGCCCGTACTTATGGTGATATTTTAACCAATGATGCAATTGTTAGAAGACGTTGTTCTTGATATTACAGCCCTAAGAAAATTAAATAAATAAAACTATGAAGTATTAATGCTCTTTATAATTATTTTTTTAATTTTATTTTTAATGAATAGGCATGGATAAGTTTGTGGTGAGAATGTCTATATTTGATAAACATTCTTCAAAACGAGAAGAAATCAAATCAAGAAAAGAATGAGAATCAAGTGAGAAACAAAATGATATAGAATTTGACGAAGCAGAGTTGCCTACAGATCTTGTGCTTTGTCCTCCTATGTCAACTTATCATCCAATTGTTTTGAAAAGTATTCGCAGAGATTATCTTTTGTGAATCCCATGTCAGCCTCGTAATTGTAATTTTCAGCACAACCATCAAAAGCGAAAGTTCAATCCAAAATGGTTTGATGAGTATAAAAATTGGTTGGAGTACAGTCCAAGCAAATATAGAGCATATTGTCAATATTGCTACCTTTTCAGGCTAGAACATACTAATAGATTCAGTACAGAGGCATTTGTATTTGATGGGTTTAACAATTGGAAGGAGAAGAAGAGATTTGATTTACATATTGGGGGCCCTAACGGTCATCATAATGTAGTACGAATGAAGTGTACAAGCCTAATGCAACAAAGAAAGTACAATGCTTTAGAAGCAACCAACGACCAACAAAAGAATGAATATCAAAGTTGCCTCTGGGCAACTATCAATGTAATAAGAATACTGTTAAGGCAAAGATTACCATTTTGAGGGCATGATGAAAGTAAACCCTACTTCAATACAGAAAATTTTATTGAGATATTGAAATCATTTGTAAAGATTAGTAGTCAAATTGATAAAATTGTATTAAAGAATACTCCAGAGAATAACAAGCTGACACCTCCCGATATACAAAAAGATATTACAAGAGCATGTTCAATAGAAACTACAAATGCTATTATGAAGGAACTTGGAGGTACTTTTTTTTTATATTGCTTGATGATTCTCGAAACATATCAACTAAAGAACAAATGGCTATTGTATTACGATTTGTTAATGAAAAGGGTCAAGTAGTTGAGTGATTTCTTGTCATTGTACATGTTCTTGAGACAAGTGCCATATCGTTAAAAAGAACAGTAGAAGAAACATTTTGTAAGCATGGATTGAGCACAACAAGTTTGCGTGGACAACGTTATGATGGAGCAAGCAATATGAAAGGAGCATTTAATGGACTAAAGACTCTTACATTAAATGAGAATGAGTCTGCATATTATATTTATTGTTTTGCACATCAACTCCAATTGGCAGTAGTTGCTATTGTTGAACATCATCCAGTAACTTGGTTCTTTTTGGGAATATTATTCAGATTGTCAATTTTTTCTCTACTTCTTGCAAAAGGTCTGAGCTTATTTGGGAAGCAGAATGCATGAGAATTGCTAAAGCACTTGAGTTAAGTGAACTTCAAACAGGATGAGAATTAAGTCAAGAGATGAGTCTCAAATGACCTGGTGATACTCGCTCGAATTCTCATTATGATGCTTCGGTCAATTTAGTCAACATGATTAAGGAGTTATATTTTATTGCAAAAAATATAAATAAAGGAAAACAGGAGGCACCTGAATTGATACATATGTTGCAAAATTTTAAATCTATATTTGGCTTGCATTCGATGTATAAAGTTTTAGGGATAACTAATACACTTTGTTCATGATGAATGGGTTAATGATGTTTTAATCACTTACATTGAGAGGAAATCATTTGACAGTATAAGTGATGAATCAATTATGCATCGTTTTCAGAATATGAAAAACGGATGAGGCCACATGTAATTTTGTTCATGACTATAGTTTGTTGACTTGTTTTTTGAGAACAATTGTAAAGTTGTTTATAGCTATAGTCATTTGATTTACTTTTTGATGCTAATTATAAATTTGTTCATAACTATAGTCATTCAATTGACTTTTTTTATGCCATTGGACAATTGTAATTTTGTCCATAACACTAATAATATGATTTGCTTGTTGAAACCAATTGTAAGTTTGTTCATAACTATGATTATTTGCTTTATTTTTAAAATAATATATATTTTAATTTTAAATTTTTTCACATACTATACTAGTGCCCCATAGCCAAAAATTTCTAGCTCTGCCACTGCTTGTATCAAGTAGTGCAGTGGCATCACTACCTTAGATAACAACCTATATAAAAATATTTTTCTATAAGCATTGAATTCTTTCCTTTTATTTTCCATGCACAAACACTAGATATGGAGCAACATAAAACAAAATTAAACAAACCATGAACTAGAAAAATAATTTTCCCAATAAAAAAACTCTATGAGACTTTGAACAAGATTCGAGTCATCCAACTGCCTTTCTTAATTCTTTTTCACTAACTACAATGACTGTCCCTACAATTAAGCTTTCACTTTGTCAACAAAAGAGGAAATGTAGCATTACGTTTCAAGTGGTCATATTTTTGGGAGAAAAATCATAAGCAGTTGCAGAGTTTTTGCTGGTGACCATTGATACATTGCAAAATAAAATAAGAAATAATATATATATATATATATATATATATATATATATATATATATATATATATATATATATATATATATATATATATATATATAAATCAAAGTTCCATAGTCACAAAAAATGTGTTATTTACAAGGAAACATAAAAACCATGCAAAAAATAAAATTCCAAAAAAATGGGAAAAAGATGAGTTTTTTAATTGAAAAAAAGAAAAAACATATTTTTTCGTGTTTTTTTAAAACGTGATTTGCTTTGTTGTGGATGGCATCACCTATAATTTTTGAAAATTGTAAATAAAAGTTAAAAAAAATGAATAAAACTTATAAACTTACGAAGTTAAAACATTTTGTTGACAAGAGGGGAAAACGAGTTTCGACATTCTTACAGATTAAGATTTTCTGGTTTGGGGAACATTAAACCCAGGTGGTTTCTAATTTTTGGTGACCTTTTCGTCCTAAAACTCACTATCAGAAAGCAACGATGTCTCTTTGTTGGGTGACTTCTATCTAGTCGTAGCAAGCAGCCACATCAAACCTCCGATGGACAGGTGCATTTTCTGGCACTGTGCTGACCTTAGAAAGCCACATCCTACCACACAGGATTTCTGTCAGATTTTTCAGTCCATTTGCATGTGTATTGGACTTTTTTTTTAGGTAAGTAGTACTGAAGCTGTGTCACATAGGTGCTGGCCAGTAAGGGTATGGACCATTTTCAAAAAAGTTGGGTGCGGGAGTACTATCGTACACACACACACACATATCTGAAAATTAGAATTCAAACAAACAGAATAGCATATTCATAAATCACAAGACCACCCCCCCACCCACCCTAATGGAAAGTTCACAGTTTAAGGGAACCATTCAAGTAGAAAAATCAATTATTGCAACCATTTAATGAGGTAACCTGGCAGAACCAGATTCATGACCCAGCAAGAACCACGACAGAAATTAATTCTACACATGATACCAATGTTCACATATAAACACACTCAATATTTCTAGTCAAAGACATACAATCAAATGGATTCATAATGTTTCTATTAGTAACGTGTTGGTTATAGAGAAGCGCAGCGGCCAGCGGAGCCCTTCCATGGCAAAATTAGATCCTCAGAAAACAGAAGAGGATCACTACGAAATACCATCATTAACAACATTGTCTGTTAGTTCTGCATATTTTCTCAAATGTCAGAGAAAGAAAGAGAAAATGTTTAACAGGGCCAATAAAACCGCAAAATCGAGTCCTAATTCATATGAAACCACATTGAAAAAAAAGAAACGGAACCAACCAAAAAAAAAAGCCGAATTGAGTCCTAGTTCAATTGAATTGAAAGATTGAGTAGGCAAAAGAGGCCCAAATGACACAAAAAAATTATCTCAGGTAATCAAAGAATTGAGCAAGAAGTGCCAAATGCTACAAAGAGAGACACGATCATGACACCTGGAATCCTCAAAAGTCAAGTAGAATCATCGACGAAACTATTGAACTTTCGTTGGAGGGCCCTTTCTCTTTCGATAACTTATTTCCTCTCTAGGATTTTAACAGGACTGGACTCTTGCAGTTCAGTGTGATACTATAAATATTTATTGGCTTCACCCTTTGCTGGAGAAGTTGTCCGTCAGTGGAGAAGTCTTCATTCACCAGAGTCAAGCTTGCTGCCATCGGTCGCTGTAGGTGAAAGGCAGACACCGTCAAGGCTCTGTGTTTTATCTTTACTGCTTTCTCATTAACATCAAAAAGAAAAAAAGTAAACCCCAACTTGTGGACGTTTTTGGACTCGATCAACTTTGACCAAGTCCAAAAGTGGATGGATACATACTTGGGAATGTGTCAAAAAAATACCTACGGCGTACTTGAGCACATGCCGGTACCTGTGCCGATATCGTATCGATACGGTGTGGGTATTGCTTCAGAGCAGTACCCGTGTTACATAGTACTGAACTTGTAGTTTTCTAGTTTCTACTTTTTGTTTTCAGCCGACTTTTATAAACTCTATGGCTTAAAAGCCTAATTGACTTCGTACCATTCGTTCAATGAGAAAATGGATCAGATTCTACAAGATCAAACTCATGGGACTTAAGGAATGATGGAAGGGAATAAAAGAAACAGAGAAGGAAATGATGGAAGGGAATAAAAGAAACAGAGAAGGAAAGAAAAGAAACTAGATTCCAAATGGACAAATTCAAACTCGAAGAGGTCCTTTCTGATTCTTGAAGAATGAGGGACAAGGGGACTGATCGAGAAAGATCTCTTCTTCTTTTTCTTATAAGTATAAGATTATAAGATCATGATTTGATAGCATATGTTTGTTTGGTAAAAAGAATAATCTTCTCCCTTGATCATAATTCAAAATGGAAAGTGTTCAATTGAAACATGAAACGTGACTTGAGTGTTGTTGTTCATTTTTTATTTTTTTTGTTATGTACTTTTTTTAAGTTGTCTTATTAGCTTCTCATTTATTTTATTTTTTCCTAATGTTTATGATTTTTTAAAAAATTTAAAAATTTACTATATTCTTTTCATTTTTCACTTCTTTCAAGCTCGTGGTATTATACTCGTGAAAATGCTCGCCATTTAAAACTTCAAAACATTATTTAAGACTATGAATCAAACTCTGTATGAAATGAGAATGTCCGTATGAAATGAAAATGTCCTGAAGATCGACAAACAAAATTAGGGAAATAACATGCATGCGAACAAATGACAAACCAACTCTTACATGTTGAATAAATCCAACAAACATAATTTCAAGATAAATTCAAACCATGAAATAAACTAAAAGATACTACAAATTGGCCTTTCTATTAAAATCCATATTTTATAAATTCCTATGCAGTCAAAATTCATATTATTTACTACTATCAAAACAGTCATATAAAATCGGCTTGTGCATCATAATTTCCTTGCCGTATCCGCTAAAAACCAAAAATTTTAATTGTCTTATTATAATATTATATAAGGATACTGAATGGGCTGATTATGCTTAGTATTTGCAAAGTTACTAAAACACTAAGAATCAACCACACCAAACCAAAAAAAAAAATCAAGGCTCCTCAAAAGTAAAAAAAGAAAATGGCACTTTGAAGCCAATGTACGCATTCATTTATGAGAACCTATTTAGAACATCATTGCCTCTTGATTATAATAATTAACAGCATTACTATGGACAAGTTAATGACAACAATAATTATAATGAAACTAGTAAAATATGAGAAACTAATGATTGCCACCACTATTAACTAAGGAACATTGGCGAGAAAATGAGTTACCTATGCTTCAAGTTTTCAGAGTTTCTAATATGAGCACTTAATTAAAAGTATCTGATCAGTTTAATTTGAACAATTTAATAATATTAAAGAGCCGACTCATTTGACAATGGCTATAACAGCATTTATTAAAATATCGGTACAAGGCGGCTCCCTTTGTCACTATAGAAAACCACCACAAAAACATATGTCACCAAAGATCTTACCATTCTTCTTATGAGGGTTAGGACTAGGTTGCCATGAATTTTGTTCAAGAATCACAAGTTGCACAAGGCTCCACTTTCATACTTCCTTCACATCTGATTCCAGGGTCAAGAAATCCATGGAATTTAAACAAGCAGGCAAAGATGCTAAAAAATTCTTGAAGACCAGCAAAAAGTAGGAAAGAATAGAAGGAAACATTCTCCTTGTTAGTTTTTTTACATTTGCAATAAAAGTGAGTGACAAATCTAAACTAATACCTCATGACACATTTAAGGCTCACTTTTTTTTCTTGTTAGACTTCCATTTAAAAATATAAAGAAAAGATTATAGAAGCATGACAAACACTAACAAAAATCATAATGGTGTAAATTCTACTCATCAAACTCTTTTCCTTACCTTGGCTAAGCTGTCATATATCAAAAGATTAAAAAAAAATCACGGGGAAATGAACAATGAAAGTAGCAACTGTTATTGACAAATGCATAGACATCTTATACTTGGATCTTGCAATGTTTTAGCTTCCCTTTCTCCAAAGCCAAAATAATTGCGGTCGGTTGGAAACTCTATGAATATTGAACAATGTCCACATATCTGGAAGAAATTTGGAAAACAATGGGAATCAGCAATTGGAAAGGCAATAGTCACTTGTAGAAATGATATTTTATATTAATTTCAGGGGAAAAATAAATAAGAACTATTCATTATTCAACATCAATAACAAAATAGAAAAAGAACGACTCATTAGATAGTTATGCAAAAACAAGCACAATTTTAGTGGAGGAGGAACATTAACATTGATAAAGCAGCACATCTTTGTGGGACAAGAAGTGGAAGCTGCAAACATCAATTAATGATGCGATTGAGCAGCAAGTCTTTGTCCACGAGAAGAGAAAGAAGCAAATGATAGTGCCAAACAATATTAACATAGTGAGGGAAAAGTGGAACCGATATATGCTGCCTATTGCTTTCAATTGTTTTTTCTCTTCCTCTTTCTTAGAGAGAGAGAGATGAAGCTATAGATATAGACGATGGGCAGATGTAGGTAAAGGAGAGGAGAGAAGACAATGGGGAAGAAACTAATAGACGATGGGCAGATGTAGGTAAAGGATAGGAGAGAAGACAATGGGGAAGAAACTATCTGATTCACCCTAGTGACTGTTAGATAGTTGATAAGGCCAATAGGTGTCATATTTTTCTAGTGTGATCGTCAAGAGGTCCGGTCTTTTTAAGTTCTGTGAAGACTGCAACTTTCTTGTCTTCGATGGGCAGCTGAAAGTTTCAGGATGGGAGAAGAAAAATTTTACAAACCCTTAAAAAGTTTAACAAGCTTGATTACTCTATATGACTTCTGAACATTTGTTGTTCAATGCCTTCTGAAAAATTACCCATGATCTCATTTAATTTTCGATTACAACCCTTTTGTGTTAAAGCTATAAGCATTTCTTGAGCTCACATTTGTTTAGGTGTCAAATTCTGTTTCTTGTAGTTTGGTATCTTCACTGCTACATATCTGATTTCCTTATTTTTTTCTTCTAACTTCTTTGTAATTTCTCATTTCATGGTAAACCGTTATCTTTTCAATTGTTTTTCTTCCTTTTATGTTTTTTTTATGAGATTGTATGTAGGGAACTATGAAAGGAACATTGTCTTGTGATGAGATCATTTGTTTTTGTCAAAATTTACAATTTTTTTTAATTAAAAGTTAATGTTATCGTCATACCGCCATACCAAGGTTGGTATAAACGCCATACCCGTACCCGTTTTCCCATATCTGTACCAACACCCGTACCTGTACCAGGGTGACATTGCCTGGAAGCGTAAGGCACGATCGATCTGTTCAAAACTTGAATTTAGGCATCGCCCAAAACGAGTCAATGGGATTGGGTTCACTTCGATGCTCGACGGAGTCTGAATAGTTCGGACACTCGACAACCACCAAGGCAGATTCCCCCTCGCAGTCTGTTCGTTTTTTTGATCTTCAGTCTGTTCAAGGCAAACTCTAGCTTCTCCCCCGCAGCCTGGAGCCCCACCCCTAATAGGGGGCCAGAACAACCCTCTTCCACCACAAACCCTAAACTATCGCTGCAGAGCCTCTCTCTCCAGCATTTAGTGGACCTCGACACGGATCCAAGGATTTCAAAAACGTGGTTTCTAAGGGTATCTTCTCCCTCCCTCCCACTCTCTCAGTCCTGACCACCATGACGGTTCCTTTTTTTTTTTCGATCTCCTCTTCATCACAAGCAAAGGTTATCTTCTGTTGGTGAGTTCTCTCTTTTCAGGTGTGTGCTGATATACTACGATAGTCAGGTAAGTCGTCTCCCTCCCTCCCTCTCTCCTTCCCTCTCTCTCTCTCTCTCGGTCTCCCTCTCTAAAATCTCTATCTCCCTCTCTGAAATCATCAACAGTGCTAATGGTTTTTATTTCTCTTTTCTGAAATTCTCTTTTCTGAAATCCTTAACCTACTTTGAAAACAAAAACCTTCATGTTGATTCCTGCATTTAGAAGCGTCAAATGTTTTTCTAAAATAAAACAGTTGGTTTCCTACTACTATTTCTTTTTCTTCTTCAATTTTATTTTCTTAGCAACCCAACTTTAAGCAATCCTCCAGGGGCCGTTTGATGGCCTGGAAATATATTTCTGGAAATATATTTCTGGAAATGTAGTAAATGGAAAAATGGAATAGGAAAAATATTTTCAATTCCGATTTGGGTGTGTGTGTGATGACTCAGAAATATATTTCCAATTCTATATTTCTAAGTTTGATGGTACAGAAATATATTTCCAGTTTTCCAGATTTGTAAAACC
>JAANDH010000014.1:659253-836087 GCA_011799765.1 Nymphaea thermarum | reverse complement strand
CGTGCCCTAACGGGCAAAAAATTATTTCCGGAAAAAAATCTCCGTCTCTCAGACGGAAATTTTTTTCCGGAAAAAATTTCCTGAAATCACCATCAACGGTCGATGAAATTTTTCCATGTTTGATAACATGGAAAAATTTCAAAAATTTGAAATTTATTTCTCGATGAACAGGATATTTCCTGTTCATCAAACGCCCCCCCAAGGAAAGGTATGGAGAATTATATTCATATCCTCTGATTTGGTAGTTTCAGGGTCCTATCAGATGCACATGTTTCTGGTTTAGCAATTTCATAGATTTATAAAATCTACTGGCTCTATTAGATTATATGTAACGCCATACCAGCATTCTCTCAGCTTTAATATTTTATGTAACTTTAGACTTTGATTTTTCCAATGTAAACATAATGAGAGCAGACAGGGAAATGAGGAATTTGAAAGGGTGTCAAGACCAAGATCATGGTTGAAACTTTGTTATTCCATTGTTTGAGCCTTTAAGTTTCTAACCTTAAACAACCAAATAAAGGGAGAAAAACAAAAAAGAGCACAGTGTTATTGGTGATAGCATTGGCCTTTTTTAATAGTTTTACTATTGCTAAAGAAAACAAGGAATAAAAAGAAAAGTAAATATGAAGCCAATAATAGGATATATAAGTTCTCAGGGTGTACCAACTTCCCAGCCCTAGGTGGTGTTGTATTTCAGGTGTTGCAGAAAGCTAATATTTGAGTAGGAAGATAAGCACTCCCTCTTTCACTTCATGGACTTTGGGACTAGATCAGTTCTTGGATATGAAGCCAATTCTTCATCACTTTTAATTGTCACCTTGATGCATCAACAAGGGGGAATTATTAGTACATCAGATAAAAAGAAACAAAGAAAAAAAAATGGTGTCTCAAAAGATGAAGCTGCAGTACCATGTTCAGCCCTGAAACCTACCGCATTTCATTAAACTGCCCTGTTTTTTCATCAGCCAGAGCCAAACCATTGAGAACAGCTTCTTTAACAACATGGATGTTCAAAAAGTCAAAAAAATCATTTAGGTCTATCATTTCAAAATAACTATAATATGGTAGGGACTCAAAAAATGAAATAAACTAGCCCATAAACTAGTCTTTTTTTAGCATTGAAGACAAATCCAAGTATGCGAGTGGCATTTTCCTAGTGAGTAGCAGAGAAAAGGGCACATGGACCAGAGTTAGTAAGTTCCAATGCCACCTAAAATATTGAATTTCCTTGAGTTTTCTATTCACATTAATGGTATGGATGCCACTAAAAACCAGGATTATTTTATGGAGGATTTGTTGCCTTCATAGATGAATGAACTTCCCAGATCTTCTCAAAAGCTATGACCCTTATCATAGAACATTGGAGAATGCTGAATTTAGACGTTTGTATCCATTTAGATAGAAAAAAAACAAAGGCTCCAGCATACTTTTAAAAACTCTCACATTGTCCAAGAACTCCATTTCTAGGTGAGATCTTTCAATGAATTGAAGAACCTTAGATAGCATCTTCCTTTATATATTTGCCAATGTAACAGTAAATCGAAAAACCAACATAATAGCCTGTGAATTGTTTATATTAACTGCATCAGTTTCTACCAAGCACGAGTGATCATTGAAAAGAGAAACAAACGACATGTATACCAAGCATGAGTGATCATTGAAAAGAGAAACAAACGACATGTAGTGCCCATACTTGTATCAAGTTGTGTAGTGTAGGGCTGGGCGTCGGGCCGGGCCGCCCCGGCCCGGCCCGGTATGGGCCGGGTTCGGGCTGGGAAAATCCCGGCCCGGGCCGGGCCCGGGCCGGATAGGCCGGCCCGGCAGCGTGCCCGGGCCGGATAGGCCGGCCCGCGGCGGCCCGCTCGGCCCGACTTCCCCTCCCGCTCCCCCTCTTCCTCTTCCTGTCCTCTCTCCCTATCTGAGTCTCTGCTTCCCCTTCTCCCTTCCTATCTCCGGTCTCCCTCTCCTCTCATTCGACCGACGGTGGTTTCCACCGCTTCTTCAATAACACAAACCAGCACGCACGGGGGAGATCTCCATTTCACGTGAGGACCCCTTCTTAGCTTCCTCATTTCGTCCAACGGCAGAACATTCTCTTGTTTTCAACGATGCACACAACCAGCGAGGGAGAAAGCTCGGTCTTCCTTTCCAGTTTGCCATTCCCCCATCCAGCGGCAGCAACAATCACCGCCGAATCGCATAGAGAATGAGAGAGGCGGCGGAACGATGAACAGGTCAGGGGCGGGCACTCACCCAACGTCGCCGTCTCTGCCGATTGCCGTTATCACCCTCGTTCCCAAATCGGCAAATCCCCCATCGCCATTCTCCAACGTCGCCATCGTCTCTGCCGTTATCACCCTTCGATCCCCAAATCCGAGCGAGAAGGGCTCGGGCACTCACCCAACATCGCCGTCTCTGCCGGCCCAACTCCAGTCATGCTGTTTTCCTGCTGTACCATCGATCCCAAATCCCCCATCGCCGTTCTCCAACGTCGCCATCGTCTCTGTCGTCGTCATCACCCTTCGATCCCCAAATCCGAGCGAGAAGGGCTCGGGCACCACCGGACTCGGCAGGCGAGCGGTGACGGGCGGACGCCGCGGGCTTCGAGCGCGGTTGGACCAGACTCATGGAAGCGCAAGAAGACCCGGCCCGGCCCGCCAAACGGGCCGGGCTGGGCCTGATTTTTGGTGGACCGGCCCGGTACCCGGCCCGGCCCGGCAATATAAATGGGCCGAGCCCGGGCCCGGGCTTCAGGCCCGACGGGCCGGCCCGGGCCGACTGTTAGCGGGCCGGGCCGGCCCGGCCCGGCCCGATACCCACCCCTAGTGTAGTGGCATGAACACTAGCTAACAACCTACATCAAAATATTTTTCTGTAAGCATCAAATTCTTTCCTCTTTTTTTTCCATGCACAAACACTAAATATGAAGCAGTATAAACCAAAATTAAGCAAACCATGAACTAGAAAAATAATTTTTCCAATAAAAAAACTTGGGGAGACTTTGAACAAGATCCGAGTCATCCAACTGCCTTCCTTAATTCTATTTCACTAACTACAATGAGTCTCTCTACAATGAAGACAAAAGAAGAAATGTAGCATTACATTTCAAGTGGTCTTATTTTTGGGAGAAAATTCATAAGCACTTGCAGGGCCATAAATTTTTTGCAGGACCGCTGATACATTGCAAAATGAAATAAGAAATAATATATATATATATATATATATATATCAAAAAATATATAAAAATCAAACAGTCACAAAAAATGCATTATTTTCAAGAAAACGTGAAAAACCGTGCAAACAATAAAATGCCAAAAAATGGGAAGAAGATGAGTTTTTTTAACTAAAAAAAGAAAAAAACATGTTTTTTTGAAACGTGATTTGCTTTGTTAGCGATGGCATCAACTGTAATTTTTGAAAATTTTAAATTGTAGTTTTGAAAAAAAATGAATAAAACTTAAAAAGTTAAGAAGTTAAAACATTTTGTTGACAAGAGGTGGAAAACGAGTCGACATTCTTATGGATTAAGACTTTCTGCTTTTGGGGAACATGAAACCCAGGTGGTTTAGGATCGGATATCCATTGGAAGACCTTCGAATAAAAACCTTCAAAGCTGTTTCTTTGCACTTGGCTATCCTTTTGAAGTCACATTCTTTAAAAAAGGAAAATTTGACAAGTATGAGTGACGAGCAAAAATATTTTTCCAAGAAAGACTTTAACATGAAAAATAGAAAACATAACATAAAATGTATAACTTTTAAACAAAATTTTCAAATAATAAATGTAACTAGCTTTTCAAGACTATGTTGGACTATTGATGATATTTGACACTACCGTATGCTTTTCAGATTAATGAAGCCAAAATGGGTAAAGCGGAAGAACTTTGCTTGTAAAAAATTGGATAAGGTAAGCAACTTAACATCTGACTGAGAAAATCGAATTGGATTCAGATTTAAGAAATAAGATCCGGTCGGATACGGATTTGGTTTTAAGTAAATATTGGATTAGACACTAACTATCTTAACAAGTATATCTGAATCCGAACTATAACCTGATATCCGAACTGGGAGTTGATATCTGAATCCAAATTATAAGTTGATATCTGAATCCGAACCAGAGAGCTGATATCCAAATCCTATAGCATAATATCTGAATCCGAACCACGAGATCTAGTATTCGAATCTTGGATCCTAATATTCGAATCTGAATGCGAGAGCTGATATCCGAATTAACCTAATATCCAAATCCAGTGAGAACTTGAGTTGTTGGCCATAGGTTTTGAAGTTGCAACTGAGAACTTCAGTTGGTGGCCATAGGTTTTGAAGTTGCAACCTATCACAATAGATGGATGTTTGGGCAAAAGTTCTGGCCAAATGCACTAACTTAACATCATGATACCATAAGAATATAAGTATTATATGCAAGTATAACTTGACTAAGAACTAATGACTTTCATGGAGTTGCATATAGTAATATCCTTATAATTACGATATACACAATTTAACTTAAAGTATTTAGAACTATATCATACAAAACTAATTAATTAATAGTTAATATTGTGTTTAATTAATCGCTTTTGTGTAAACAACCATACTATGATAGTTAAGGCTAAGCAGGATATCTTAAATGATGTATTTATTTAATTAGACATAATAAACAAATCAAGAAATTTCAACAAAATGGACATTTTTTAAAATGTGAAAACTAATTGCAAATAAATATATTTAATATGAAAAAACTATGAACTCAAAAAAAGGTTTAATTAATCAAATTATCAATTACATATTTAATCAATCAAGTACGTTATTTTGTATAATCATATAATTTGTCCAAAAGTCTTAGGTATTTGATACATAAAAAATAATTCATAAATTTAAAAACAAACAACTTTAACTAGTAGGAAAGCAACAAATTGTTTTATTTAATAAATTATCTTATATAAGATTTGATTAAAAAAATACAATTTTATGTAAAAAAAAAACACCTATTGCAATAAAGCTAAGGGGACTAACCCAAAGAGTTAGTGATGATGTGGGGTGAATGAAGGTTTGACATCATTGAACAATTTTTTTTACAGATGTAACACAAATTATCTCAATTAACTCAATGAACTTAGAAAAACTCATTAAATAATGTCTTTCTAAATAATATTGGTCACCTGATTTAATAATTCTCAATAAGTGATCATCATGAAATAATAGTTTATTCTATTAAATGTGTTATTATTTAAAAAAAGACAAATCAATGTTTAATATGCATAGTTAGTATTAAAAAGTATGAAAGTCATATGAATAACTTGTGGAAAAAATATACAGACCATATAAAAAACTTATAGAAAAAATGTGAAAAACTTGTTTATTGAGAAAACTACTTGTTTAATTACTCAACCATATCATTTGCTCAAACATGCAGCCTCATAAAAAATTTATTTAGTTGATAAACTAGTTGTTTTAGACAACTAATTAGAAAAAGAGAATTGATCAAAGAATGTACGTGAAAATAATATAGCACATCCTTAAACGACCTAAAGACTTAAAATTCAAATTTGAAAAATTATGAGTATGATGAACTTATTGAGA
Source organism: Nymphaea thermarum (assembly GCA_011799765.1). NCBI lineage: Eukaryota > Viridiplantae > Streptophyta > Magnoliopsida > Nymphaeales > Nymphaeaceae > Nymphaea > Nymphaea thermarum. The sequence goes on along the minus strand of JAANDH010000014.1, from coordinate 830,505 downwards.
AACTTGATAAGTTAAGAGTTAAAACATGTTAACCTACCACGTCAAAATTAAGTAATAAATATTTGTTCATAAAAAGAAAACATGAAAATTTAAAATTCAAAATAAAATTATTTATCCAAAGGAGTTAGGAGTAAAACTCGACAATATTTTACAATGCGTAAAATTAAAATGTCACTTAAAAAGATCAAAACAAATAAATACGAACTAAGAAATATATTTGGACACAAAAAATAATATTAGAGTTAAAACTCTCATAGAAGATGAATACGATGTCACAAGATGATAAGTTAATTCCTTAATAAGAATTTTAGAACAAAATTATATGAAATCACATGCAGAAAGCAATAATCCAACTTTTACTAAAGTATTTATAGAGGAAAAAGATTATGGTTATCCTCCAAGACAATTTATTCTAAAATGGAAGATATGTTTTAGATAAATATTTTTAAAAAAAGAATTGATCGGATAAAAGTAAGTGAAAATAATACAAAACTTCCGAATCAAGAATTAAACCCAAGTTTTATTCAATGATTTTATTTATTTTATTGATTAATAAATCAATGCAATATTTTTTAATTAATTTAATAAAATAAGCAACTATTTAACAAGTAAATAAGAAATAAGTAAAAAATTAGAAAATGGTCTATTGTAACTATTTAATTATACTATCTTATGCAATCAATGTGTGCATTTTTATTAATTAATATTCAGTAAGTAAATAAAAAATAACACAATAAAGATGTTTATGAGATGAGGAGCTTAGGTTAGGGTTGAGGACAGCTAAATGGGATGAAACAATTTAAAAAATCGACCTGTTTCTGCCCTTTAGGGCTTGAGACTTTCCCTAGTTTTTTTAGGGCTGCACAAGGAGTCTAGCAAACTCGAGCTCAACTCGAACTTGCTCGAAAAAACATGACTCTAGCTTGATTTGTTTATAAACGAGTCTGAATTCAAATTTACAAAGATACTCAAAACAATAAACGAGTCGTGTTCGAGTTTTAGGAACTCGACTCGTTTATACCTACTTGACTTGTTATTATAAACCGATTAAATCTTAAAAACCAATACACCAAGTTATCGGAACCGGTTCACCAGTCGTTTCTTTCCCTTATTGTTGTCTGCCTCTCTCTTTCGTTGGCCATCCTCACCACCCCACACCAGCACCACAGCTCCACCATCCGGCATCCGGCATCTAGCCACCAGCTCACCGACATCCCGTCATCCATCTCTGCCAAACTGCCATTGGTATCAGGTATGTAACATTTCCCCTCTCTTTCATGTGCTCTCTCGGACCTCATCCCTTTCTTTCCTTGTTATTTCTGTTTTCTCGGTAAGAGAATAAATGCTCAAAGAATGTGGGGATAAAGCACCATGTTATGGTTCTTGTTGACGTTAGCCACATTCACTAAGGTGGTGTTGTGCTCTGTTTCTTATGATCACACCTCAATCATCATCAATGGGCAGAGGAGGATCCTCATCTCTGGGTCCATTCACTATCAAGGAGCACTCCTGAGGTACATTCAAGTACCATAAAAAAATCTGGAAATGAGGAAGATGGGGTTCTTATCTTTCTATTCTTTTTTTGGATATTCTGTTACTAAAGAAGGCGCTCTTAAATAATGAAATTTGCTGGCGCTTAAATAATGAAATTTGCTGGGGTTCATGTAGATGTGGTCTGATCTGATACAGAAACCAAGGAAGGAGATGATGAAAGCTGTGGTCTGATTTAATTATGAAGGCTGCGATGAAGGGATTCGCTCAAAAGATTGTTGAGATGATGAAAGCTGAAGGGCTGTTCCAGACACAAGGAGGACCAATCATCTTGTCACAACTATGGAAGCATTTCATTTCGAGGATGAACTGGCTATTAGCTGGAAATCTTCTTTTCCATTTTGTAGATTGAGAATGAATAAGGCCCAAAAGACTAGGAGATTGGGGCCCCTAGAAAGGCATACACAGCCTGGGCTGCAGACATGGCTGTGTCTCTTGGTACAGGCGTTCCATGGATTATTGTGCAAACAGGGTGATGCACCAGTCCAATGGTAACTTCGTAAGTGTCCTTGCAATTACTTGCTCTTTATATGTCAAAATTATTTAGTTTGCAGCCGTAGGTGTGTGCGTACGTGTGTGTGTGTGTGTATATATATCTATGTATATGTATATATCCTAGACTTCTCACAATCCTAACTAGTTGTCTTCTTTGTCTCTCTTTAATTACCTTTCCCATTATTAAATGACATATAATGAGAGAAGATAGGTAAGTCTAGATTGCCAAGATCAGTGATTGTTAGGACATTAGATCTCCACTTCATATATGGGTTTTTCAGTGTGTCTGTGTGTGACAATTTTTTGAATTTTTTGGGTATTTTGAATATCATGATAAGCCCAGATGCATCGATTCATACTTTGTTTTTGGTAGCTGGGAGAGAATTTTCCTGGTGTGTGTGTGAGAGAGACAATTTTTGAAGTGTTCGGGCAATCTGATAATCATGATTGACCTAGTTCTGTTGTAGCATATATGATTTTGTTGGCTGGGACAGAATTTTCCTGATTATTAATCAGTTGCCTGTATTTGTTTATGGAATTTTCTCTTGCATGTTGGTTGCTAAAGGAGGTTAGATAACATACTTTCTGTTTCAAAGGCAGGTGTACTGTAAAATATGGGGCAGTAGGGCTTGTTTACATTTTTCATGATGAATTGTCAATTTGATGATAGATTAATACATGCAATGGATATTACTGCAATTATTTCACACTCAACAAGCCATATAAACCAAACATGTGGACTGAAAACTGGACAGCGATGACCTGATATAAACCAACTGTGCACAAGGATTGTGTCCATATTATGCCCGACTTGCAATTCAGGAAAAAATTCTCCACCTTATTAGCAGTGATGGGAAAATACACGGCAGAAGGTAGACTTTTGTTTCCTATCAGAGTTTTGTTTTGAGAATTAAGCTTTTTGTTCCTTTCTCACCAACTACTTTCATTTGTATGTTATAGCAGTTCAAGTGTATATCAGTCTTGAGTTCTTCCAGAGAGATTCCATCAAATTTCCTTGACAACCACAAGTGACGAAGGACTCAGTAAATTTTGTGAGTAAATTTTGTGATTATGAAGTACAAGAATTGAGGCATTGAAGGCTTCAGACTACACAGTTTCTTGCAGATGCTTAGATATTTAATGGAAACTTATTAGGCAGTCTATGGGGTGGCTCGGCCTTTATGGTTGGGGTGTTTTTTTTTTTAAAAAAAGACCATTGATATTTAACGTCCTTGGAGGCCTGGATTATCTAGCTAGCTAGTTTCATTGGAACAAATGACAAGTTATTTTTTGATGGTTAATGTATTCTTGGAATAGATTATGTCATTGACTCAGTATTACTCACCTAAAAAAAAAAAAGGTCCAACACACATGCAAATGGACTGAAAATTTGGCAGAATCCTGTGTGGTAGGATGTGGCTTTCAGAGGTCAACACAGCCAGAAAATGCACCTGTCCATCATTGGTTTGATGTGGCTGCCGCTGCCATTGGATAGTTGTCACCCTACAAAGAGACGTTGTTGCTCTCTACTAGTGAGCTTCAGGTAGGGATGGCAACGGATCAGATTTGGATCAGATATACTCTTGATCATATCTGATTTTTCGGATATGCATATTTTCAGATTCGAATTCAGATGAAAAAAGATCTATATAATATCTGAATCCGACTTCTAAAACCATATCTGATTCCAGTCTGAATTTGACTTTTAAATCAAAATCTAGTTCTGAATCCACATCCAACTTTAGAACCAAATCCGGTTCATATTCGAAACCGACATTCAAATTGAAATCTGATTCCAACTTTTACATTCAAAATCCGATTTTAATCCGAATCCAAATTTTATTTTTAAAGATCCCATTTTGATCTAAAGACTTTCAAATTTGACATCCAAAACTAACTTTTAAATTGCTAAATAAATTCCACCACTTCTTGTTTCTCACAGCTCAAGAAAGGGCCCACTAGGCAATACCTAAGACATTGTCTCTACAATAGCCACACAAGCAGCCTAACAAAGCATTATGTATTTGGGGAAAACATCCGGTAACTGAAATATGAAAACTATATGATATATATATATATATATATATATATATATATATATATATATATATATATATATATATATATATATATATATATATATATATATATATATATATATATATATATCACAAAATTAGAATCAAACAAACACAATAGCATATTCATAAATCAGGAGACCACCCCTCCAATGAAAAGTTCATAGTTTAAGGGAACCATTCAAGTAGACAAATCAACTATTTAAACCATTCATTGAGGTAACATGGCAGAACCTGATTCATGACCCAGCAAGAACCATGATAGAATCTAATTCTACACAAGATACCAATGGTCACATATAACCACACTCAATATTTGCAGTCAAAGACATACAATCAAATGGATTCGTAATGTTTCTATTAGTAATGCGTCAGTTATAGAGAGGCACAGTGGCCAGTGGAAACCTTCCCTAACAAAACCAGATCCTCAGAAAATGGAAGAGGATCACTACGAAATACAAAGCCGGTGAGAAACAATAACAATCATTAATGGCATTGTCTACTAGTTCTGCATTTTCTCAAACGTCAGAGAAAGAAAGAGATAACAGGGCCAATAAATCCACAAAATCAAGTCCTAATTTAGATGAAGCCACAATGAAAAAAAAAAGTGGAACCAACCGAAAAGAAAAGCCGAATGAATCCCTTGTTCAAACGAATCAAAAGATTGAGTAGGCAAAAAAGGCCCAAATGACACAGAAAAATTACTTCAGATAAACAAAGGATTGAGCAAAAAGTGCCAATGATACAAAGAGAGAGTCGATCATGTCACCTAGAATTCTCGAGAGTCAAAAAGTGTTGTTTGATACTATAAAGATTTATAGGCATCGTCCTTCGCTGGAGAAGTCATTGGTCATTGGAGAAGTTCCCATTAACTGGAGAAGTAATCGTTCACCGGAGTCGACCTTGCTGTCATCGGTCACTGTGGGTGAAAGGCAGACACCGTTAGGGCTCTGCATTTTATCTTTAATGCTTTCTCTTTAACGTAAAAAAAATGTAAACCCCAACTTGTGGATGTTTCTGGACTCGACTTGACCAAGTCCAAAAGTGGATGGATATGTACTCGGGTATGTGTCAACAAAATACCTATGGCGTACCTGAGTGCGTACCAATACCTATACCGGTATCGTACCAATACGGTGCGGATATTGCTTCAGAGCAATACCCGTGTTACATAGTACTGAACATATTTGCATACATGTGTTACAAACTCTATGGCATAAAAACTTTGTGCATTGGCTTTTCTATGCCTTCGATTTTTCTTTTTTCATGTGTATTAGAAACTTAGACTTAAACTTCAAATATTCAAGTAGAATTAGTAGACTAAATTAATATGTTTTGTTTATCAATTATAATTTCTGCATAGTGGGTTAATAATTAATATGTTCTCTTTATTTCTGATTTGTAGTTAATATGTTCTCTTTATTTTTTATCTGTAGGTTAGTAATACTGTTAACAATTAAGTAATTAATATGATTTATTTATGATTCTTTTAAGTTTTTAACAATCTGATTCACAAAGAAGTTGCGCTTTCTAAAAGAAGCTTCTTCGTTAGATTTATCATGTGTGCATGACCTGTTTAATATGAATCAGATTTTTCACTTTTGGTTATATAAGAGTTCTCCAATCTGTTATTGTAGAACGTCAACTAAGGCCCGATTTGTAGTTCATTTTGTAAGTTTGTTTTTGTTTTATCATTTATGTATGATTTGTTTTAAGATAATCAGATTTAGATTTTATTGGTTAAGGACCTCAGGTGTTTGATACTTGACAGCTAGACATCAAGAGGGAGGATAAAATGCCTAGATCGAAGGATCCATTTTGGTCACATACAATTCAAAGTGATTAAGGGAAGCTGATTTGCAAATTTTGTTTAGAATATACATGAGGAATTACTTTGTTTAATTATGATTTAGTTGGAATTCACATCAATGATGCTATTGCATCTTGTAATATGCCTGAAATATCATGCCAATGGCAACCAAAGCTTGTAGAGTTATAGTGGAAGAACCCATGAATAACGGGAAAATGAAAAATGAAAGTGGATCACATTTTAGTTATGTTCATCATGTTCTGTTATCAATCTTTTTTGTGGAACTTCATTTGAAGGAGGAGTACAACAAGGAGAAAAACAAACAATTTCAGGCATGATCAATAAAGTGGAAAAAGAATTTGCTAATAAGCTCCTGCTTAAAGCTATTGTAATGAATAAGTTACCTTTTAACTTGCTTCAATCAATGAATTTTGAGAACTTTGTTGCTGGTGATACAAACTTTGGCCTTAGGATATATTCTCTGAAGCAGTGAAAACGGAAAAAACTACTAGATGAACCAAAGAAAGATGTTCTATCATATGTTGATGAAGTGAAGAAAGCATGGACATAGTGTGTATGCACAATTATGTCTGGTATTTGCAAAGACATGATTAAGAGGAGATTCTACATAAACTAGGGCAAATCATATTTTGGAAGGCAAATCATGCAGAAAAAGGTCACAAAAAATGCAGAATTTATAGTTGACTTTTGATCTTCAGCTATAGAAGAAACTAGGGCAAAACATGTCATATAAGTTGTTACACATGATGGAAGATATTATGGAAAGGCGAAATATATTCTTCAAGGAAAATATTCCAAACTTTTTTGTCACAACATGTGTTGCCATTGAATTGACTTAATGCATGAAGACATTGATAGTTTAGAACATTGTCACATAAAATGCGTATTATTTGAAAAAATGAGTATGATAACTAAGAAATAAGTCAGCTATATAAAACGGCAATTGAACACGTTTTTAAAAAAAACACCAAAAAATAAAAAATGTAAAAATCATAGTTTTTATTATTTTTTTACAATTTTCATGATTTATTAAATGTTTTAAATTTTATATATACAACTTTGCTGTATTATACTCAAAAAACTCCTTGCCATATAATACCCATACAAGATATATGTGACAATAATTTATAAGACGTGGCAACTATCATGTGCAAAAAAGCAGATTGTCAAGTTCATATATAATAAGCAACAAGCTTAAGTATATGACAACTTATACAAAGGCAAAGGAGTTGAGGAGGCCTGGTGTGCGTAGATTTGTCTTTCATTTTTTTTGTTTGGATTATATCTGAAAACAAGAAAGGGTGCCTATCTTTTATGGTCGGCTTCAATGAATGGAAACGTGTAGAAAACTATGAAAAAAATGAAGCAAAATAACTTACAATTGTCATTCAAAATGAAGATTTTTGGAGAAATGAAACAGAAATAATCAGGCTTAGTTGAACCATTAGTAAGACTACTAAAGATGGTAGATGGAGAACAGGCCACTATGGGTTATTTATTTTGTTATGACCAAAGAGAGAAAAGCCAAAAGATAACCCTAATCTCATATTTTAAAGAGATTAGGGCTGGCAGTACAATGTTTATAATAAGAGTCCAAAAAACATTAGATAATACCAAAAGACATACACTCTAACTTTCTAATATTGCATAAACCCTCACTTAACACTCCTCCTCAAGCTGGAGCATATATATCAATCATGCTCAACTTGTTACAATCACTCAGGAAATCGCCTATGGAGAGAGCCTTGGTAAAAATAACAGCAGCCTAATCTTCTAAGGATTCTTGAACAATGCTAATAACACATTCTTGGACTAAGTTCCTAACATAGTGGTAATCCACTTCAATATGTTTTGTCCTCTGATGAAAGACATGGTTGTTTGCAATATAGGTTGCTGCCCTGTTATCACAATACATCTTCATTGGTAGATTCATTGAAATGCCCAAATCTAGAAGCATTGATCAGACCCAAGACATTTTAGCTGCAGTTTGAGCCATGACCTTATATTCAGACTTAACACTAGATCGAGCCACCACATTCTGCTTTTTGCTCCTCCAAGAAATAAGATTGCCTTCCACAAAAACCTGTAGTAGACTTTCTGTCATCTACAGACCCTACATAATCTGCATCACTATAAGCTTCAATATCAACACATTCTCCATTTTTAAACCATAACCTTTTCTTGCCCGGGGCTGATTCTACGTATCTGACCACCATTAGAGCAGCTTCCCAATGAACCTTCCGGGTTTTTTCCATGAATTGACTTGGCTTATTTACAAATAGCTAAGGTCTACTCGAGTGACAGTCAAATATAAAAGTTTTCCTTTCAGAGATCTGTGAGATCTATAGTCAAAATACTTTGATTAATCATCATGAATATGAGCTCGATGATTCATAGGAAGTGTGGTAGGTTTAGCCCCCAATAAGCCTCTCCCTACTAAAGATCAAGAACATATTTTCTTTGAGACATTGTTACCCCTTTACGACTACGGGTCACCTCAATACCAAGAAAATAACAGAGTTGACTAAGGTCTTTTGTGACAAAGTGTTTATTTAGAAACTCATTTGTCGTAGCTATCTCTTGATTACCTTTTCTGGTGAAAACAATATCATCAACATATACAATCAATATCACTAGACCAGATGTGCCTCGTTTGATCAACAACGAGTGATCAAGTTGGATTCTTCGAAATCCATACTTAAATACAACCTCAATTAGCTTATGAAACCATGCATGGAGACTCTGTTTAGGTCTATAAATAGCGTTTTTCAGTTTGCATACCTTGGAACACTCCCCTTATCGCTCAAAACCAGGTGGTTACTACATATAGATGGTTTTAGAGAGATCTCCATATAGAAAGGCATTTTTCATATATAACTGAAATAAGGGTCACTTGTGCTAGATAGCTGGAGATATAATCAGTCGAATAGTGCCCAACTGAGCCACAGGCGAAAAAGTCTCAAAGAAGTCTACTCCATACGTCTGTGTATATCCTTTAGTGACAAGGCGTGCTTTGAACCGTTGAACTGAACCATCCGAATGATACTTGATGGTGAACATCTATTTAGAATCGACCACATCACAGCGTATCGAGGGATCCACCAAGTCCCAAGTCTCTCGATAGATAAGAGCATCCATTTCCTCCTTCTAACAGTGCTTGATGGTGAGAAGACGGGATAGTGTGGCTAGACATAGTTCGAACAAACTGCACCAAACTTGTACTCATATAGTCAATAGAGATAAAATCAGATATGGGATGTAGTTCATGTTGTCGCTTGCCCTTGCGAATAGCAATAGGGAGATCATCTACGGAGTAGTCATCATTTACACCTGAGTCAGTCTTATCATGGGGCTTATCTCCTGAGAAGGAGCTGGTGGGTTGTTGAGGGATAGATTGAGACGATGAGTGTAGATTAATGGAGGATCAAGAAAATGTTCACATGACATAGGTTAAGAAGAAGGAATAGACTCAAGTGACATTGGAGGAATACGAAGAGGAACAAACACAGGAATCTCAGAAGTAGGAGGACTCAAAGAAGAAAAATGTGGACGAGACTCAAAGAATGTAACATCTGCACTGATAATCTCTTTCTTAGTCTAGGGATCAAAGCACTTATATCCTTTTTGATTGGAAGAGTATCCAATCAATACACATTGATGGCTTGGGAAGCAAGTTTGTTTTTGTCTGGGCCAAGGATGTGTGCAAAACAGGTGCATCCAAATACTTTAAGTGGTATATGAAATAATAGTCAATCTAGATATAAAATTTGAATGGAAATACGTTCTTGAAGGACCGATGAGGTAATTTGTTAATGAGATAGCATGCAGTAAGAATAGCATCACCCCAAAAGTAGGCATACATGTGAGAATGAAGGAGGGTGGGGGCCACATTTAGGAGTTGCCTATGTTTGTGCTCAACAACACCATTTTGTGGAGACGTGTGAGGACAAGTATATTGAGGTCGAATCCCATGATTGGCATAAAATTAGAGTAGAGCATAAGATTAGGATTCAAGAGCATTATCAGTGCAAATATTTTTGACAATGAAAGCAAACTGAGTTTTTATTTCCTTGACAAGTTTATAAAGAGTACATGACTTTAGATCTTTTCCATAACAAGAATACTAAACTGACTCTAGTAAAATCATCAACCAAAATAAGATAATATTGAAAATGCAAGCAAAAAGAAACCTGACTAGGACCCCACACATCCACATGAAGGAGATCAAATGAACTTTGACTAGAAGGACTCTGACTCAAAGGAAAGATGCTCTGTGTATGCTTGCCTAACTAGCACACATCACATAAAAAGGACTCTGATGCAGAAATAGCTAGAAACATGTGACAAAATTTGGACACTGATGGATGTCCTGGTCTATGCACTGGAAAGGAGAAGTCCTCAAGGCGAATGAAGATGCAAAAACATCGACTGAAGGACGCAGAAAGTATAGACCCTCACGCTCATGGCCGCCACCAATTATCTTTCCAATTAATAAGTCCTAAAAAGAACATAAACTAGGATAAAAACTGACTCTACACTATAAGTCAATAGCCAGATGCTTAACAAATAACAAATTAACAGGAACTGAGGAGCATAGAGCACATGTGTAATAGTGCCTAAGTGTGGGAGGTAGATATCACCGCTGCCCAAAACAGGGGATAGCTTGCCATCAATCAGTTTGACATGCTATGGTGTAGAGAATATGATTAATAATAAAATATTCTATGGTTGATTACAACAGTGCTTGGAGGTGCTAGAATCTATCATCCACATTATACCTGGGTAATAAATAGTAGCACCAACAAAGAAGGTTGAGTCTATCACAGTAGTATTAGTAGATGTAGAGGCTGATCTCTGATCAAGAACAAGATCATATTCATCCTTACTTAAATTAAGGGAACACAATATGAATATAGGAGGATCAGTAGAAGACTCAACCATAGATATTGTCATCTTTGAGGGAGCTGCTTGGGATGAAGAAGAAGTTTTGCTTATAGTGAATCGACCTCCACCATGTCCAGGTGGACCAACAGAACGAAGGTGAAGATGTTTGTCCTAACAACAATCATCTAAATGACCTAGCTTGCCACGAAAGGTGCATTGAAATCTGCTGCGTCCTGCACCACGTCCCTTAGCTCCAACATAAGGACTATGGCCACGTCCTCCTCATATTACAAGTGCAGAGATCAGTGTATCATGCATAGGTTGAGAGAAAGTAACAACGAGGTGACTCAGCCTATTATATGTGTCTGCTCATTCTAGAAGATCACTGCCTGTGAGGATTTGAGCCTTTGCCACAGAGTACTCTAAAGTTAGTCCAGACAGAAACTTTGCTACTATACCAGTTTCAGAGTGTGAAGCAGAGCAGTACAGACAAGGTGGACAAAGAGACTTTAATCGTTCATACACAGTTGTTAATGTAGCAAAATATTGTGATAGGTGTTGATCACCTTGCCATATGTCATAAAATTCCTCTTCCAGCTATAAAATCTTAATAATATTAGTAGCATGAAAATAGATCTTCCTCAATAAAAACCACATATGTTTGGCCTTGATATACTATGCAACTGTTGGAGCTATATAAGCTTTTATGCTATTCATAATCCATGACATCACAATGTTATTGTCTTCATCCCACACAACATATTTCCCTTTCTTCTAGAGTGGGATTATTTTCTTTAAGGATATATTTCTTCCTATGACCAGCCACAGACATCATGAACACCCTAGACCACATTTCATAATTTGAACCATTAAGTTTGATCGTGGTTTCATGTGAGAAAGAATTTCCAGCCATCTTGTAGCCATTAGAACCCTCATACATATTTCCGTTAGCCATAGTAAACTCCCAGACATAATTTGATGCACAATATATGTATGTATAAAATGGAACAGTCAATAGTAATGGAGAAAAAATATCTTCACACACCACTGAAGTCTAAAAAAATATGATAGGCTGGGCAACAAAGAAGGATCTATAATCGCTAGACTTGAATCAATCCTCAACAATGTAACAAGGAAAGATACCAGTTTACTCCTATTTCAGCCGATGATTGTAGCAGCTCCACTTTTAGTTGTCTCACATATGAATACACACACACATCGCAGTCCACAATTGTGCTTCACATAAACAGCCGATGACTTCCACAGTACTAGTCTTAGTAATCCCACATACGACTGCACATATGACTAGCAGTCTACCATTTTTCCTCCACATGAACAGCTGATCCATTCTGCTCCTCACAAACACTCGATGACTGCACATATGATAAGCAGTCTTAAATCACATCCATGTGTTGTAGATCACATCTACTGCAAGGCTCTACGCATCACCCATGACTAGAAGACTTTGATCACACTTAAACCTGCATACATAAACTATAGGGAAATGCTACTCCACATGAGGATCTGATCATGCCTTCCACATAGGCATGTTCAGATCCTCTTACATGCAATAGGGTTTATCATCTTACCCCTCTTGACTGATGGATAATCTTTTACCATCTAGATTAACTGGTGTGGTATTCATTTGAATGAATATGCATTTGCGAAACATGATTGCAGAACTAAAGAAGATAAATGCAAATCCAATCTATATTGTCCATTCAAATTTATTTTCAGGAGAAGAAAATGTAGAGGTTGGGTTGTCTTCAAATTTAGAAGAAGAATAAGATAATGAAGAGTGCAGACACAATATAACAAATGAAAAAAATTACTATACTTCATGAGATGAAGATTAAAAATTGATGTGTTTTTTTTGTTTTTTTTCTGTAGTGAAGAATGACTCGAGTTGTGTTGTAAAGTCAAGAGGGCTATAAACTTGATGTTACTTATTTATTTTTTTGAGTACTCGTGACCATTTTGAATTTTTTTTTGTTACAAACTTTTTATATGTTGTCTTATCAGTTTCTCATTTATTTTATTTTTTCCTAATTTTATGATTTTTTAAGTTTTGTTTAAAAATTTACTATAGTTTTTTTATTCTTCACTTTCTTTTTAGTTTGCGGTATTATACCTGTGAAAAATCTTGCCACTTAGAACTCCAAAACATTATTTGTGACTATGAATCAAACTGCGTATGAAATGAGAATGTCCATAAGAATTGAAATGTCTTGAAGATCGAGAAACAAAATTAGGAAAATAATTGGTAAGCAAATGACAAAAGCAATTCTTACATGTTGAATAAATCCAACAAACAAAATTTCAAGGTAAATTCAAACCATGAAATAAAGAAAAAGCTACTACAAATTGGCCTTTCTATTAAAAGCCATATTTTAGAAATTTTTATAGAGTCAAAATTCTTATTAGTTACTACTATCAAAAGAATCATATAGAGTTAGCCTGTGCATCAGAATTTACTTGCCTTATCCACTAAAAACCAAAAAATTTAATTGTCTTATTATAATAATATATGAGGATACTGAATGGGCTGATTATGCTTACTATTTGCAAAGTTACTGAAACACTCTGAATCAACCACATCAAACCAAAAGAAAAAATCGAGTTGACTCAAAAGTAAAAAAAGAAAACGACACTTTAAAGTCGTTGTACGCATTCAATGAGAACCTTTTTAGAACATCATTGCCTCTTGATTCAAATAATTGGCAACATTACCATGGAAAAGTTAATGACAACAATAATTATAACAGAATTAGAAAAATATGAGAAACTAATGATTGCCACCACTACTAACTGAGAACCACCACAAAAACACATGTCACCAAGGATTTTACCATTGTTCTTATGAGGGTTAGGACTAGATTACCATGAACTTTGTCCACGAATAACAGCTTGCATGAGGCTCCGCTTTCACACTTCCTTCACATCCAATTCCAGGGTCAAGAAATCCATCGAATTTAAACAAACTGGAAAAGATGCTAAAAAAATTTTGAACACCAACAAAAAGCAGGAAAGAATAGAAGGAAACATTCTCCTTGCTAATTTTTTTTTTCCTTTTGCAATAAACGTGAGTGACAAATCTAACCTCACTACACATTCAAGGCTCTTTTTTTTTCTTGTTAGACTTTCGTTTAAGAATATAAAGGAAAGATTAGAGAAGCTAGACAAACACTAACAAAAATCGTAATGGTGTAAAGTCTACTCATAGAACTCTTTCCTTACCTTGGCTAAGCAGTCATATATCAGGAGATTAAAAAAAAATCACGAGGAAATCAACAATGAAAGCAGCAACTGTTATTGGCAATTGCATGGCATCTTATACTTTGATCTTGCAGTGTTTTATCTTCCTCTTCTCTGAAGCCAAAACAATGTCCACATATCTGGAAGCAATTTAGAAAACAACGGGAATCAACAATTGGAAAGGCAATAGTCACTAGCGGAAATGATATTTTTTATTAACTTCAGGAAAAAAATAAATAAGAACTATTTGTTATTCAACATCAGCAACAAAATAGAAAAAGAAGGACTCATTAGATATGCAAAAGCAGGCACAATTTTAGTGGAAGAGGAACATTAACAATGATAAAGCAGCACATTTTGTGGGCAAGAAGAGGAAGCTGTGAACATCAATTAATGATCAGATTGAGCAGCAAGTCTTTGTCTAGGAGAAAAGAAAGGAGCAAATGATAGTGACAGACAATATTAACATAGTGAGGGAAAAGAGGAACCGATATATGCTGGAAATGCTGCCCACAGCTTTCAATTATTTTTTCTCTTCCACTATCTTAGAGAGAGAGAGAGAGAGAGAGAGAGAGAGAGAGAGAGAGAGAGAGAGAGAGAGAGAGAGAGAGAGAGAGATGAAACTATAGATACAAATGATGGGACAATGCAGGTGCAGGTAAAGGAGTAGAGGGAAGATAATGGAGAAGAAACTATTTGAGAAGAAGAGGAAACCCTAGACCAGTTGAACAAGAAAAGCAATGAGATAAGTTGGAAGATGACAAAAACCTAGAAAGGAAATGTGAGAGAGAGAAGAAGTAAGAATGGATCACTTACCTCTTCCCTGCACCGATACTGCTTGCCTAGTAGCCACTCTTTCCTGCATTGAAGCTCCTTTAAGATCGACATCTGTAAACCCTCCTCAAGCTTAAACTTGGCCAACTGGTTTGTTTACCTAGCCTCCAAACATTGGCTCCTGACTATTGACCACTTGAAGCATTTGGGTCTGCCCTTAGTTAATAGATAATTATTTTGTAAATTTGACGAAGAGAGCAATCACCATGTCTAAATTTCCTAACAAGTGGCAAGAAATGTGTGGAGTGGATAGTGAACAAGTTCAACCAAAGGAGATTTCCCTGGAGGAACATTATTGAGGAGCTCAAATATTGGTACAAGGTTAGGTTTCCACATAGATGGATAACTAAATATTGGTGTGTAATGTTCCATATTGTAATATGGAAACTCTGGTGGAAACAAAACCAAGCTGCCCATTATAAATGGCAGCACATTGCTAGCATTAGGAAGATAGGACAAAGGGTGGCTGAGGTGATCTTTTGGCATGAGGAAGACTGGCAACTGATTCAAATCTAGTGGTTCACCGGTCTTTTCTGTAGTATGAGAGGAGAAATACATAAGGACGATCATACTCTTCAAGTTATACACAAAAGATTTAACTTAAGGTTAATGGTGGCTGCAGTCTAGTGGGAGAGGGACGCTGGAACTTAAAAATCAGAAAGTAGAATGACTCAAAGTAAGGGAGACGCTGCTGAAATGGGCCTATTGAAGTTTTACCTAGGTAAGATGATGAACAGTTCAAGAAGACTCACGATCGTATCATCTAACAACTGCTGGAAACATAGACTATAGGCCATGATTCAAGGGCGCATAACCATTCTAGCTAAATGGGTCCTAGTCAGAAAGTGTTCTGAAAGAACTAGTGTGGACCATCACCTCCCTTCAGTGGATGCAGGTCAGCAGCTCTTGCTTTATGGTCAGCAAGATGGATGCGACAATGGCAGGTAAATATTGCCTGTTTGTTAGCCTACTAGCATATCGGAAGAAAGGTTTCTTTTGGCTTAATTCTATGTTTTTTTGGCTCAGATTGCTCTTTCTTATTTTTTGAAGGGTGATTGTTTTGCTCCTTGTGTTTTCCTGCTGATGCTTTGCATCCCTTGTTTACTTTTTGTAAATAACATTTTTTGGCAATAAAAGTGGGCAGCCTACCTCCTAGTAGTCCATTATTGGATACTTCTCCTTGCGCAAAATGTAAAATGTACTGCTGAAAAAGGGATACCTCCCACAAAATAAACTTAAATCTAATAAAAAATCTCCACTTTTATAAATTACATAAATCTTGGTTACCATGCTCTTACTTATGGTCATAGACCATGGCCATAGGCCAACATTGTTGTAGTGAGAAGACACTATGCAAAGTATTTAACATTATCAAACAAAATTTTCACAACAAAAGGAATGTCATTATTGTTGAAAATAATGTTGTGATCTACATGGTAACGATATCCGTGGAGGTAAAGACAAACAAAAATAATAATGGTATTATTATCAACAAGGAAGGTCATCGGACTGGTCTTACAAAAAAAAAATCGTTTGAAATTTTTGTTGGTCTTCCAAATTTTGTCTTCTAAGTTTGAGGGAGGATGGAAATGGAAAGCATTATGCATAATATCTAACATTATAAACAAAATCTTCCCGACAAATGAAGGTTATTATTGTTTATAAAGATAATGTTGCAACCTATAAAGAAATTATATCTATAGCTGTAAAAATGCAATTAAAATGATAATAGCATTGCTATCAATAAGGAGGGTCATTGATATGGGGTTGCAAAATAAATAAGGAGAAACACCTGAAAATTATTATAAAAAAAGAGTATAGATATCAGGTTTCACACTATTGATCCATGAAGCCAATGGTGGCCTTCTGTGGTGAAAAACCATCTTACGTCTTCTGCTTTTGTTATTTTTTTATAAGAGCATCCAAAGTGTTGCAGGTAGGTTTTTTTATTTTATCTTTTAGGCCAAAAAAAAAAACTTGACTAGCCAATGAAAGTGAAATGCCAGCAAAAATGTACTAAATAGCTAGCCGCTAGCTTACTTGAGTAGATGTTGAGCTAGTTGCCTGTGCTTTCTAATGCAAACCTACTAGGAGAAGGCTCCCATGCGATTTTATTAAAGGCAAATTAAAGAAAATGTAACTCACTCAGTAGACTCCTCACACAAGCCTATAACAATCAGGCTAGAGGATCCCAATTCTCAGGTAGAGAATTTCAGCAGAGGCTAGGATCCTATATTCTCATGTATATCATATTAGTATTCCCAGTTCAACAATATCATATTATGATTACCAATTCCACAAGGCTAGGAACCTAAATTTTCACTAGGCACCATGGGCACTACTGCTACGCCAAAAATATCTTTTAAGGATTCATTCTTGCCAACTTGACATGGGCACTATATATTTAAGGGACATCACCTTTCAATGGTATACCTTTAATAAAATATTTTCATATAGTTTTCTTGCTTTTCAATGATATATTCATACAAGAGGCGTTTGGAAATGGGAACAGTGTATAGATGCTATGTAGTTCAAACTCAACCATGTTGGGTCAGGAAATATAGTTATTAATTAACAAGCAGAGTTCTCCTAAATGCTTTTAGGACCAAGTCATGCTCTGTTGGCCTAGGCTTAGCGTGGTTGGGCTGGGTTGGGACAGGCCTGGCAAATATTTTACTTGAAGCGAAACAGAATAGGGAGGGCCCAATGTAATGAAACCATGCAAAATTAATTTGTCCTCATACATGTACTTAATTTTTAAAATATTGATTTTGATGGCCTTCATATTCGACTTGCAATCATATATATATATATATATATATATATATATATATATATATATATATATATATATATAAGAAAGTACTGAAACAGCAAAAGTACTGAAACGGCAGTTTTTTTTAACAATCTTACATTCTTCAGCGCCTTATCAGTTGAAGATGAAATAAGGGGAGTTGTATTTGATTGACGGTGGAAACACTTTTATTTTGCCATTCTATTGACATTCAAAGCTGTTATAAGACTTGCATTTTAAATTCCAATATTCCTAATTTAAGTTTGCGTACTATAGCTACTGAAGATGAACCCAAAATTTTCAAGAATATGCCTGCGTGTGTGTGTGTGTGTGGATGGCCACTTGTGTACTGCATAACTCTTCAACTACTTTATTGAATAATCATGCATGATTCCAGCCTAGAGAAATTCACATTTCACACCTTAAGATATGCAAATGCAGCTAAAAATGATAGTGAATGTAAATAACAAGGCAAGCCTTGCACCTGTAAGAAAAAGTTACCTTATAACCTGAAGCATGTCGGCGTCCCAGTTAGTCATCGACGACCCCAAGCAATCAAAGCTCTGGCTCCTTTGTAAAGGCTTCCTCTCAAGAACACGTTGTTGGTGATCAGACCCACGAAGCAGCAGGAAATGTTTTAATTTCTGTGGTAGTGTTATGCACCATTGATTTGAGCCAATGTGCCGAGCCTCCCACCACACCATTTTGGTGATTAGTTAGTCGGCAGATGGCTGGTGACATTTGGGTATTTCCTTTTCCATCAAGAGAAGCTGTTGGGAGTGGAAGAGGATGAATAGAGGCAACTGCCTTATCCTCCCACTGGAATTTCAAATTTTTTGGCAACAATGATGGCCGTCGGCAGTGTCACCTACTTTCCGGTTAGTAGTATGCTTCGTTTTGATCAATTAATTAGGAAATTAAAGGCCAATCAAAAGGAGCCACAATTGCATGGGCCTCATAGCCGAAGGCAATCATCTCATTGAAAATGTTTCCCTATTATATGTATATGCAGGATTGTTGAATTTTACCGACCATTCACCTATCCAGATGTCTTATACATGCAGAATGCACCTCCAATGGATGGGTTGCCAAATGTATATATATATATATATATATATATATATATATATATATATATATATATATATATATATATATATATATATATATATATATATATATATATATATATATATATATATATATATATATATATATATATATATATCCACTGCACATTTCATTGATATGAATCCCAATTTAGCATTATTAGATATTGTTATAACTTGCAGTCCACCTAATATGTTTCATTTATGCATATATTTTTATGAAATGACTCCGAACTTACAAAATGATGAGAATGTTCCTCTTAATATCAGACGAAGAGAAAGATTGTGTGTGTGTGTGTTAGTCTAAGCAGTTGTTACTTCGATCACCACATATGTCACTTCCGTGGCTTCCTGCTTGTTTTTTCAACTTCTTTTTTTGTATGTTTATTTAAGGAAAACTGTCTTGTTATGTCTTTATGCTTTTATGGTATGTTTCGGGGCTCAAGTTCAACTCTGCACAAACCAAGCTGCAGATGTGCTAAAAAAGAAGCCAGCTTGATTTACTCAACATAATGGAAATATTAATAGATAAGGTGACCAAAAAATGAGCAGTTCAAAAGAAGAAGGCACTCTTCGGACCACCAACTATCGTGCACTCTCAAAACAGCACCATTTTTAGATGGGAACAGCCAAAAAGCTAAAGTTTTTTTATTTTTCTTATGAATTTTAGGCATGGATAAATTTCCTTCATATCCATTTGAATTTTCTTGTTATTTTTTCCAATACTATTGCATGAGATGTTTATCCAAGAGAGACAGATGTTTTCTTACTGTTGGACTTTTCTTTTAAAGTCATTATAAAGGCTACAAGATTTTAGTACTAATGACAAATCATATTCCTAAAAAGGTATGTGCAAGTGCTTTAAGTTACCACCAATTAGGTTTTGTTATGCATTTATTGGGGAGGTTTTTTCCTAAAGGTCCTTCCTTCAATAGTTAAAATTCCAAAAGAGGCTTATCTTTGTCGTACTTTTGTAAAACTACCTTGTGACCTTGTGTTTTTTTAAGAATCTTGTAGTTTGATGGTAAGAAGATGGTTCTATCTTTGTCCGAAAGTTGTTGTAAATAGAAGAATGGTAAGTTACACACATGGCAGGTGTTATCTTTCAACTTCAGCAATGACCAAAACCGAAAATTCAAATGGATATGAAGGAAATTTATCGACATCTAAAATGTAGAAGAAAAATTGAAAACTTTAGCTTTTTGGCTGTTCCCTTCTAAAAATGGTGTTGTTTTAAGAGTGCACGATAGTTGGTGGTCGGATGAGTGCCTTCTTCCTCTTTTGAACTATTTTTTTTTTGTCACCTTGTCTATTAATATTTCAATTATGCAGCTTGGTTCGTGCAGAGTTGAACTTGAGCCCCGAAACATACCATAAAAGCATAAAAACATAACAAGACAGTTTTCCTTAAATAAACATACAAAAAAAGAAGTTGAAAAAACAAGCAGGAAGCCACAGGAAGGGACATCCATGGTGATCCAAAGTTAAAACAAATATATGGATATCAATACTTCAGCAAATTTGATTGCAAAAGTGGATTCTACCATCTAAAACTAGAAGGTGAAAGTAAAAAACTCACTGCATTTACAGTACCCAATGGATTTTATGAATGGAATGTATTACCCTTTGGATATAAAAATGCACCAAGAAGATTTCAAAATTTAGTATGAAACATTTTCATATTTGGGGATGTCCAACTGAAACGACGCCATATAGGCCAAACGAAAGGAAACTGGACTCTAAGACGGTTAGCTGTTATTTTGTTGGGTATTCTGAAAGATCAATGGGTTATAAGTTTTATAATTGATTCAGTAAGTTTTCTTTGAAACGGGAACTAATTTCTTTAAGGATATTGAGTTTGGGGGAGGTGATCAGGTTAGAAGCATTGCCTTTGAAGAGAGACGTGAGTCTACTTATACAGATGTTGAAAGCAATAGTCAGGTCTTTATTCTTGGCATTCTTCCATCAACATAATCAGAAGAAAACAATGATGACAATCTTCCTATTCAAACCACTGAAGAATAAACTCAACAACCTCAAGAAAATCAAGTAGAGGTGTCACTGAGGAAATCCACTAGAGAGAGGAGAAATACAATTTCAAATGATTTTGTCTATCTCCAAGAACATGATGTTGATATGGGCTTAATGAATGATGATTCTATTAACCTCCAGCAAGCAATAAAGAGTTTTAAATCTCATAAGTGGATAGATGCCATGAATGAGGAAATAAAGTCCATGATGGATAATGATGTATGAGACGTTGTTCCCATACAAGAGGGATTTACTAGGTAACATCGATGACAATCTTCCTATTCAAACCACTGAAGAATAAACTCAACAACCTCAAAAAAATCAAGTAGAGGTGTCACTGAGGAAATCCACTAGAGAGAGGAGAAATACAATTTCAAATGATTTTGTCTATCTCCAAGAACATGATGTTGATATGGGCTTAATGAAGGATGATTCTATTAACCTCCAGCAAGCAATAAAGAGTTTTAAATCTCACAAGTGGATAGATGTCATGAATGAGGAAATAAAGTCCATGATGGATAATGATGTATGGGACGTTGTTCCCATACAAGAGGGATTTACTAGGTAACATCGAAAAGTATAAGGCACGTCTTGTCGCAAAGGGCGTTACTCAAAAGGAAGACATTAATTATTCAGAGACTTTCTCTCCAGTTTTGTCGAAAGACTCTTTCAGGACCATAACGGCACTTGTGGCTCATTTTGACTTAGAGCTGCATCAGATGGATGTAAAGACAATGTTTCTAAATGGAGACATTGATGAAACGATATATATGGTGCAACCAGAAAACTTTGTTTTCAGGAGATATAAAGAAAATGGTCTGCAAACTCAAGAAATCCATCTATGGGCTAAAGCAAGCTTCCCGTCAGTGGTATTACAAATTTCATCAAGTTATAGTTTCATTTAGCTTTGAGACTAATATGGTTGATGAATGTATATACCAAAAGTTCAGTGGAGGTAAATTTATCTTTGTTACCAAAAGTTCAGTGGAGGTAAATTTATCTTTGTGTATGTCGATGATATATTGTTGGCAAGTAATGATGTGGGCACATTGCATGAGACTAAGAAATTTTTGTCAACAAAGTTTGACATGAAGGATCTTGGTGATGCATTTTTTGTATTAGGGATCCAAATATTTCGAGATCGTTCTCGGGATATTCTTGGTTTATCACAAAAGGCCTACATTGATAAGGTGCTTCAGCGATATGACATGAAAAGTTACAAACCAGGAGATACTCCAATTGGTAAAGGAGACAAGTTTAGTCTCAAACAGTGCCCTAAAAGTGAAATCGAATCTAAAGAAATGGAAATGATTCTCTATTCGTCTGTTGTGGAAAGCCTTATGTATGCTCAGGTTTGTACTCGTCTTGATATTGCATTTGTCGTTAGAATGTTAGACTGATACTTAAGTAATCCTGGTATGGATCATTGGAAAACAGCCAAAAGGGTATTGAGGTACTTACAAAGAACAAAAAAGTTTATGCTCACATACAAGAAGTCAGACCAGTTGGAGATCATTGGGTATTCAGATTCTGACTTTGTTGGGTGCCAAGACAGTCACAAGTCTACTTCAGGCTATGTATTTCTATTGATTGTATGAGCTATATCATGAAAAAGTGTCAAATAGTCACTTGAAGCTACTTCAACCATGGCAGCAGAATTCATAGCATGTTACGAGACATCCAATCATGCTTTGTGGTTGCAAAATTTTGTCACGGGGCTGCACATTGTGAGTGGTGTAGAAAGACTACTAAGGCTATTGTGTGACAATAATTCAACAGTCATGTACTCTAATAACAACCGCAGTTTGTCAAAGTCGAAGCACATCGACATTAAGTTTTTTACTGTTAAAGAGAGGGTACAGAATGGTCAGGTGCCTTTAAAGCATATTGGGACAGACTCTATGATTGCGGAACCACTTACCAAGGGTATAACACCTAAGGTCTTTCACGAACATGTTGTTTGTATGAGGGTGTTATCCTTGGATGATGTGCTGGTTTAGTAAGAGTTTGTATTTTGTTTGCTCTTATGTATGGACACATATTCAGTTTTCTGTAGAATAAAATTTAAAGTTATTTGGTTCCATTCTGTGTTTGTATTTTTGATTTCCAAAAGGTTTTAAAGTAGGCCCAATTGAGAATAGACATGTTGTAATCACATTACATGTAATTCTCTTGCTATACATCCATATCAGATCTATATCATTGATTGTGTTAACATTTGTGATCATTGAAGGTTTAGCTAATTTTAATATAGCGAAAGCCGCTTTGGTTCTGTGTTGATATGGTCATGGACGAGATTGGTGAAAATGATGTTTAATAAGATAGCAATTATGAGCTCCTAAGGTTTTATGTCATGTCTGAATGTATAAAGACATATTTGGCCCAAGTGGGATCATTTGGTGGGCCGACATATGTCAAAGTGGAATTTCAGACATTATGGCTATCTTAATGTAAATATCCGCTTAAGTGATTGTGTTTTGGGACATTATGTCATTTAATATGGTATAAGGTATTTTTATGATGTATAGATACCTGTATGTAATTATGGACTCTTTGATGGGTTGAATCCGTAATTGCCCATAATATAAAAGGGTAATGGTTCCTGGGGTCGTGCAACGGTTGCTTGAAACATTGGTTTCTACGGTTGTCTCTTTCCCATCTGAGAGAGACTGCATGTGCGCTGCACAGACCCTAGAAGATCTTACTGTGATCTACCGTTCGTGCCGTTCAGATGGATTCAGGTACGCTTTCGCTACAATTAAGGTTTTGATTCAATGATTTAGCATGAACATGATCCTGTTGTTTTAGGGCATATTCGTTTTTGTCTATGTATGAGGAAATCTCCCGACATTAACCCCTTGTCCGTGAAGCCATCACCGGCCCACTCCGACCTCCCTCATCACCACAACAAATCTCCATCCCATCCCCACCTAGTATGCTCACCATCTTCCCCAATTAACCTCCACCACAGCAAGGGAAGAGGTAGAAACCCTTGCCAGAGCGCTATACCAAGACGCAGAGCTTCTCTCTCATTGAAAAACACCTCTTATAGTGACAATTAAGGATCTTACGTCAGACCTAAAATCCACACTTGAATTCCTTAGTTTATTTTTTCGCATTGAGAAAAGGTCTGATTTAAGATAAGTGGAGGGAAGGGTTGATCTCCATAAATTTCAAACCTCAAGGAATTTAGATGAGGGGCAACTACGTGAGCCCTATGAAAGTCTTTGGATGGCACTCGGACATGTCATTCTGGAAGCAAAATGTTGTTTTGCCTCCACGACAACATTTTTTAGAGTATTTTGATGACACAAAACTAGGTTTGAGAGAAATCAAAATTTGACAAACCCTGGATTTCAAAAGGAGAATGAACAACTGACCCCCTCCCTAGGTTATTCATGATTGAGTGCGTCATCGAAACACAAAAACTAGTCTTAAAAAACTCGTTTGAATACTTATTTTTCACACGACTCCAAGTTAGGTTAGGAAAACTGGCTTTTGAGTGTATTATCCAAATACCCCTACATAATTATTGAGGAGAAAGTGGTGGGGCCCTAGAAAAAAAAACATTTGGAGGAACATTTCTATTTTTTACAAATTTTATGGAGTGCACAATCATGTTCTACAATTTTAGGGACAACATGAGGATTTCTTTTATGTATTTTTAATCTTGTTAAAAAATTCTAATGGGGCTTGGACCTCCTAGCCCCCATTTTCCACGGCCCTTCCTAAATAGAAAAAAGAGAAAATTTGAAACATGCAAAATTTAAATTGAACAATGTTAACAGGAATGCTGATGTTGATGACGAACATTTAAAATGACTAATTTGTGTAGAAAACAGTTAATTACAATGTGTATGCACATTCTGTTTTCTTTGCCTAAAGTGCAAACATATATTTTTAGTATGATGTAGAGCAACACTGATAGCAAGAAATATAAGAACGATAAAATATCAAAAAGTTATCAAGCGTCCGTTAAAATTCCGGAACTAGTGCCCAAGGCGAAGGAAGAGCTGTTCTTAATCATATGGTTGTGAATGACAACTAAATTAGTCCCTATCACTTTTTTTTTTTCCTTTCACTGAGCACCAATTCTGATAATGAGGGACAGTCATTCACATACATGTTGAATCTTGAGAACACAATATGAAATGTTGTCAAATCATGAGCTAGCCTTCAAGCTCAAACAAAAGAAGTAGAAAGAGTTATGAAACAAAAACATTCAAATGAAGTTGTCGCTGATTCAGGCCAATTTTAATCGGAAATTGTCGGAAAATTGGACGGAAATTGCATCAACATACATAGAGCACATTACGTGGCAATTATTTGAGCATGGCTTGATTTTTGAGAACACAATAAATGTAACGTAACAATTTTGTCTGGCTCAGTTCTACGCAGTTGAGCACCTGCGGCCCGGAGCATCTGCTCCCTCGGCTTCTCTTCTCGAGTTGGAGTGTCCTGTGTTTCTGTTTGGCGTGCAAGAGCGAAATGGCGAAGCTTCTCCGGCTATCCAGGAACGCCCTGAGGGCCCCGGCGAACCCATCGATTCGCCGCCAACTCTCCACCGTCTCCGGCGGGCAAACAGCCGGAACAGCCGCGGCGGTATCTGGCGACCACGTAAAATGGGACTACAGGGGCCAGAGGATGGTGATCCCGCTGGGGCAGTGGATCCCGAAGGTGGCCGTTGACGCCTACGTCGCCCCCAACGTGGTGCTGGCCGGTCAGGTAGCCGTCCAGGATGGCGCCTCCGTCTGGTCTGGCTCGGTCCTCCGCGGCGACCTCAACAAGATCACCGTCGGCTTCTGCTCCAACGTCCAGGAGCGCTGCGTCCTTCACGCCGCCTGGTCTTCTCCCACGGGTTCGTCCCCTTCTCACTTCTGCCTTTCCCTTTCTAATAAGTTCTCTATCCTCCCCCTTGTATAGAATTTAGGGCTTCCCCATGTCGTTTGGTTCTTTCTGTCGAGTTTTCTTGAATAGTTCCGATTTTGGCCTTTGGAAGAAATTTAGGATATGGCCTATTGATCGTCGGGATTGAACCTGTCCATTTTCTGTTTGATTCTTTTCTTCTGCTTCGGGCATGCCAGATTAGGTTTTTCTTCCTTTTCCTCGTCTGTATTTTGGTGGTTTTCTTGCTTTCGTTACGGCTTGGATGGAAGCTACGTGGTGGAAAGGCAGCGAGATTGACATCGCTTCCGTGTATTGCGGTTTTGGTGATTTGCGTCGTAGAAATGCGTGTGCAATGCTGATATTTGATTATGGTTCTGCTTTGACCATGATAAATCTGCGTTTCTTTCTCCACGGGGTGCTCACATAACTGTAAGCTTATATTTTGTGGTAAAGTTCACGGCCTCCTATAGCTCAACTTGTGCTAAATCCCCGACTGGGTTGAACATCTTGGATTTGGCAAATCGTTGTGATGGTCACTTTCCTTGGCCTATTCTTTCGTACGTCCTTGACATTTCAATATCCAAAACTTGCCTAAACTTGGTGGATAATGGTGACTACCCATTGGGAGACGTATGGTGTTGCAGTCGGCAACCTTAACGGTGTCTCGGGGCAGCACTTTCCTCTTGAATACCTATCCTGCTAGGCTGCTAGTTTTCGCTGCAGGAAAATTAGTTCTTTTCGAACTTACCTACAATTCTGGCATCTTCTACTGATGCTTTATCCCAGATAAGTATCTATTGCCTACCCTACAAGGTTATATATGTGGCCATCAGATTCTTTTGGTTTTTCACATGGCAATTGTGTGGACACCATGTCTTTCTTATCTACTATCTCAGTGTTTTTACCATTACCATTTTCTGCAATGTTTGTTGAAAATTCTACTTTTGTAACTTTGCTGCTAATGAAATTTTTCTTGTTAGTGTGGCTTGTGCTGGTTCAAATTTTACTTTACTTTCCTTTATTTATTCTATGAATAGAAATAAAAAGCATGGCCCAGTATTGATACATGCAACATAGAATTGTGGACGTGGTTTTGTGTTATAGTCATTCCATTAATGAAGAGAAAAGGATGTTGATGCCAATACTATGCAACATGGGCATGTGAATTAGCCCCAGGTACCTGCATTCGTACAGGGGTCATTCTGACACAGGTACCTAATCGCTTTCAGGTACGAGTAAATCTTAAAACGTTAAAATAAAAGAGCGATAAAACTGTTTATTCTTCATGACTACATGAGACCCGTGTCGGAATCTTAAAACCTAAGCTGAAAGAATGATAAAACAAACCTGACACCTGTATCTCTGGTTATTCTGCATGACTGCATCTGCCGTCTACTTTTGTTGCATCCTCTGATTTTGTGTTTTGATGTTGTTAGGAAAAAGGCTTCATCTTTACTAAGTTGTACTGCTGTAGTCAGGGGTGGAGCCAGAAATTTTTTTCCATGGGACAATAAATATATGAATAACAAGTTTCAATTTACCATAAGGCAGTGACCCGGATCTCTTGGGGCTTCCCTATATAACTGGAGACAAGTTCACCTAAGTTTCAAAACTAACATAAGGTTTCAAAGAGTGGGAGACCCCACCTGCCTCTGCTCCTGGCTGTAGTATTTCTTGAAGTAGGCCAAGGAAAGAGTTTGTGTCAAGCCTGACTGCAGCAAGTGGGTCTGAAGGCAGGCATTTCCTCTCCTCTCCAATGGGGATGACAACAATTAAAGGGATGCGATTCATTGCCCATTGAGAGGTCCTGCTTGAGAGAGAGACTGAAAGAGAACCTTGAATGAGAAGTAGGAACCGAGGGATGTATGAGGGACTAATGTCCAGAGTGCAGAAATTGAAACGAGAGACAGAGAAACAGGGACATACGTAGAGATTTGGGAGCCAAGGGTTGACTACCTTCCGTCCACTTTTAAACCTCTTTTTGATTTCTTTAACTTTTTTTAAACGTTTGGTAAGCATCCTTAACTTTCACTCATAGTACAAGATTAAAGAAAATTGAAAATATTGGAGCTGCAATCCTCCGCCATCTTCAGCTCTGTCTAATCATGGATGCATTGGGTGGCTTGATTAAACACATCGCCCGATGTATTGCATTGAGTGCACTAGCAAACAATTTGGGCGTGGGTGAACTAGCAAACAATTTTTTTTTCTTTTTTATTCAATCATTAATAAAATCATAGCTTGTTAATTGTTAGATGCTAGTTTCATTGTTTGTGATTCTTTTTGTTTGTTTTATTGTTTGTAACTTTGTAGACAATTTTGTGTGGGTATATATATATAGAGATATTATGTGTTTATATGTGTACATATCATCAATGCAGCCACACACTTTTTTTTTTTGAAAAACGCCACACCTGCACCTAAATTCACACCCACACCCGGTATTTGGTGTGACATAAGGTGAATGTTTCTGGTCTTTCTACTGTTTTGTGACTATATTTTGTGGACAATGGAAAGCTAAACTGTTACTTTGAAATTGATCCATGAATTCATTTGCATAAGAAAAAGTTCATCCAATGTTGCATTAGTTGCTCTCCCTTGTCACAATTAATACAAGAAGCAGTCTCTTTTTATCTATGTGCCCACCTAAGTCACACAGGTGCACCAAACATGGTGGCACACCTGAGTCGATTCGGGTGCGTGTGCTGCCCAACAAGGCACTCTTCTCAGTTTGACCAAATCAGGTGCTGCTGACAGCACCTTTTCTTTTTTCTTTTTTTTTTTCCTTCTCCTATCTTTTCCCTCTTCTTTCTCTCTCCCCCCATTTCATTTAGAAAAATTTTGGATTTTGTATGAAATTACGATAGCCTTGATAAAAAAGTTTAAAAATATAGACAAACAAAAGTATTTATATAACAGATTATATATATATATATATTCCTTCGCGGCACCCACACCCAATTTCTTTTTTGGAACTTGCTGCATCCCGTACCCGCACCAGCCTGTGTTATTAAGCATCGCCTAAGCCACGAGCTTAGGCATGGACTAAGCGACAGTCCACACCTGTCACCTAAGTCCATCACTTAGGCGATGGCTGTGATGCTGGCAGCTACACTGGCACCTAGGCTGGACTAGGCGCCAGCATGCCTAGTCCATGAGGAAGGTATGTACTGATTTTTATAAGTTGTTATAATGTATATTGTATGTTATATATACAATCTGTTATGTATATCATATGTACTGATTTGATACGATTTTTGTTCGAAATGATTCAAATGAAATAGTCTATAAGGTACTACATAAAATGGATGTCAATTCATTACAGAATATACTGTTGTTTACAGCAGAATTCATATTTAGTTTCTCTATTGCAATATTTTATCTAGAGAAACTGTACTTTTACTGTTTTAGAGTCAGAATGTTTAGGTATGTGTCTGGCATTGGATTTTGATAGGATCTGATCCTAAGAAATGCAAGCATCGTGTCCAGTATGTAAACAAGATGATATGTCTTCTTTTCTGTATCAAACAAAGGCATAGCCTAGAACAGAACAGAACCGTTTTCCAGTACGTAAACAAGCTGGAAATGTACTCTTAGTCTGTCATGTAAACAAGAGCATAACAGTTTTTCATGTTCTACTTTTTGGCTTTACTTACAAAGTGTAATCATTCAGTTAGAACATAACAGAATAGTTTTCTATGTTACTTTTTGTGCTATACATGTCTGTGTTAGTGGTGATAGGTGCACCTGGAATAGAAGCTTACAGTTCAGTCAGTATGTACATAATTTTATATGTAATAGTCAACACAACTAAAAAGATTAATAAAAAAGAAGAATTGGTTGCCTGTCTTGCCTAGGCACACCAAAGCCCTAGGCTCTCGCCTGGGCGCCTTGACAACATAGGCACCAGCACCTGCATCCCGCACCCATGTGACATAAATGTATTTATATGCAGGTACGTATAGGCTGCACAAGTTGAGTAACTAAAGCTGAACTTTTATGAGTTTGGCTCATATGTTAGATTAGTCGAGTTCAGGTCAGTGACTCAGTAATTTAACTTAAGTAAATGAGTCAAATTTGAGTTACATGAGTTCAACTATTTTAAGCTTGAGTAAGCTTGTGCAATTACGAAGACATGTATATGTATGTTATTGTCACATGTTTAGCACTCAACTGCCCTTTGGTGTTAATGGTCTTCTCTTGGTACTTTCAGGGTATATATACCAGTTTTAAATCTCATGTGCACCATTGTCTTTAAAAGGAAGCACTCACTTTTTTATCCAGCTCGGTTAAGCTCGATTCATGAGGTTGGCTCACCTTGTATGTCAACTCTAGCTGAGCTGGTGGAGTTTGAGTTTTCTTGAATGCATTTGAATGCTTCTCGAGTTAGGCTTGAGCTTGACTCAAGCTTAAGCGGAGCTGGAGTCAAGCCCTTAAAAGTCGAGCAGGCGCAGCTTGGCTCGTGTTCACCCCTCAGTATGTGGTTGCATGCATATTCAGTTTATGTCAACAAGGTTTGTTCATTATAGCAATTTGTTATTTATATGATTAACAATGTAAACTTTAGGACTTTAAGATTGCACAGCATCAACTTAATTTTGATAATTTTTTTTCCTTGTATCACAATATACCCACTTTTTTGCTCCGGACTTGTTTGACCTTCTGGTTTACGTCCAAAGCATTTGGTCCATGTAGATAAAGCTCTGTGCTTTCTCTTTCCAGATGACAAAGCAGCTAAACATAGTGCTTTCTCTTTCCAGATGGCAAAGCAGCTAAACTTATGATCCATGGGTTCTTTTTCCATTTAGTTTTCTGATTTGGAGTTGTAATATCCATTTCAAAAGTGGCCTATGGGATGAATTGAAGTCATGGAATTTCTCTCATGTAAATTCCAGTTTATTACGGCATACAATGTTCAACTTATGTAACCTAGCAACATCAACTCTGTATGCATCAAGCAATACTGTTTACTGCATCTTCTACAATATTGTTGGTGTCATTGTGAAATTGAATATAAACTGTTGTTCACCTTTCCTAAGATGACTTGCCAACATTACTCTTTTCCAATTATATTTTTATGTTAATGACTCAACAGCGAGTTGTTGGGTTTGTGTGGAGATCTCATTTGCTTGGACACTGCACAAAATCTGCTGCTTTCATTCTTTACACCACAAATCTTCTCATTGCTCTGGTTTCTGGAAGTACACGTTGGCACCTTCTGGTATCAAAGGCATATGTACACATATCTCATAAAAGTTAATTAACATATTTTGCCTTGTACCGAGTCTCATATGTGGCTGTTTCTTGACCATGGTGGAAATCACCTGCTGTAAGGCATTTTTCTGATGCCGAGAGGAAAGTCAAAGAAAGCTGACGATTTTAGCAATATATTACTTTCAGCAATTCTGTCATTCTGGATGGTGTTTTAGATCAAACATGGTCCACTCTAAGAAAATATGGTTCTCTTAACCGCCGGAAGGACCACAACTGTGACTGGTTAGAGACCAATTTTTCTTTCCAAAGAAGGGTGAGGCCAGATGGGGGTTGGTCACTCTTTACAATCTGTAGCTTTATCACCAATTAAGCATCTTTTCTGGGCGTGTATATCATATATGGAAACTAATCTTTACTTCAACTAATGAGTCTGGTTGTATTTTTTTTATTTTTATTTTTTTTTTGGCATGTGTTCTGCAGGGTTGCCTGCTGATACAAACATAGAGAGGTTTGTTACGATCGGTGCTTATACCATTCTAAGGTCATGCACAGTGGAGCCCGAGTGTATCATTGGCCAGCACTCTGTCCTTATGGAAGGTTCGCTAGTGGAGACTCATTCTATACTGGAGGCTGGTTCAGTGGTTCCGCCTGGTAGGCGGATTCCTACTGGTGAACTTTGGGCTGGAAACCCAGCTAGGTTTGTCCGGCCTTTGTCACATGATGAGATCTTGGAGATACCAAAGCTTTCTGTGGCAGTTAATGACTTGAGCAGGAGCCATTTCTCAGAATTTCTGCCATACTCCACTGTCTACTTGGAGGTGGAGAAGATGAAAAAGGCACTCAATATTCCGTTATGATTGCTGGAAAATGGTTTCAAGACGGGGGTCTTTTTATTGGCCTCATTGACCAATTCCTTTTGTATCTGTTCAGATGATTATTGTTCGCAAAGATTTTTGGCTTTTTGCACCTTCAAATGACAGAGGGTTGTCCAAAATAAGAGGTTAAATCTTAGGCCTTTGTTCTCTGATATTTCCATTAGTTCTGTTTCAAGTATTTCCAACGGTTTCATTCTCCTAGGTATAGGATTATTTTCCCACCTTTGTTTTTCTTTTGTAGAAAGTAGAAGCTCTGATAGAATGATTTGAGTTTGATTTGGTGCTTTGGGTTACTGAACTCTAGATTGTTAGCAATTGGAGATCTGGAATCGAGACGCGTTGTGATTTATGTTACGACATTTTCAAAATATATGCACATATCTTTCTCATGTACTATTAACCTCCAACTTTTGAAGGTATCAAATCTAACCCGTTGTTGGGTAGGGGATCTCGTAGCTAGGTGGCGGAGCTCGTTTTTTGGTGAGGATCTCATGGTGGTGTCAACGGCGGAGCGGAAACCAGAAAAAAAAAAAAATATGGGGTCATATTAATATCTTTTACAAATTGTAAGAACTGCCCATTGATATTTTTTGTACAACTAAAGTAATATTCACAAAAATTCATCTTTCAATTCAACTTTAAAATAAAGTGCATTGG
Organism: Nymphaea thermarum; assembly: GCA_011799765.1. Taxonomy (NCBI): domain Eukaryota; kingdom Viridiplantae; phylum Streptophyta; class Magnoliopsida; order Nymphaeales; family Nymphaeaceae; genus Nymphaea; species Nymphaea thermarum. Next base: position 798,010 of record JAANDH010000014.1, on the reverse strand, counting down.
GTGGTAAGGTGGTTCCTTTCAAAGGGGTTTGAGGTTTTGAGGTTCAAATCTCATGGTTATTGTCTATGAATCTTGAGGGTGATAGGCATAAGGGGAAGGCAGTTGCTCCTTTTTTGAGCAGTGGAGATGAACTATTCACCTTTAAAAGAAAAAAGAAAAGAAGGAAAAAGCTGAAGAAGCAGATCACATACACACAAAGGATGACTTATGAAATCAAAGGTGTGCAATTGACACACTGTTTCGTGTTGAAGATCCTCGCTTATTTAACACATATATGATTATATATACTACATACATAAATGTAGATTACATATATTTGTATGTGGAATTGATGCAGTGGAAAAGAGGACTCCTCTAATTCATGATCAAATGCCAAACTAATCTAGGGTTAAACGAAAGAGATGCAAAAAGAAACGAAAAATGGAAAGAAAAGGCAAAATAGCCGTTAAGGTTTTTCATTTACTCCAAAACTGATTAAATGAGGCTTAACCACCCATAAATAAGGTAAAAAATGAATCTATGGGTTTGGATCCAAACAACAAGAATAATGAATAAAAGCCCAAAAGATCCGAGTTGAAAAAAAGTTTGTCCTCAACAAATCGAATCTCCACTTCAAAGTACCTATGGGAGACAAGTTCATCTTAGATCATGATTGGATTCGGGTGTTGGTTTTGAGGCTGGCTTGGGTATGAGTTGGGGTGTTGATGATGGGTTGGGTTGGGTTGGGTAGAGTCGGATTTAAACTACGGTTCAAGTTTGGATTCAAATTTGTGTTTTAAACCGGATTTGGGTTTAGACTCAAGTAGAGAGAGAAACAGGTTTGGGCTTGGTTTAGATAGGTCACAAGCTAAGTTTGGGGGAAAGAAAATAATTGCAACCTAGAACCGGTCCCTTAGCTCAAAGAACCGGCTTAAAATGGCAGGCCTGATAAAGAGATTTCTGTGTCCCCCAGGTCCCAGACTAGACGAACTGGTACACTAACCGATTCAGGTCTAGTGGAGCTGGATTGAGCATCGACCTGCTTTGGATCTACAGCTCATGCACAAGGGCTCGACATCGCCCCTCTTCCCCACCGTCTTGCCGCCACCCTTCTTCATTGCATCCTGCCAGAGTACATGGATGGCAGTGGTGCAGGCGGTGCCGGTGCCGACGTTCGACCAACCGGTGGTGGGCTTTGGTGCGCTGTGACTGTGTGGATATGAGTCCTCTGATCCACGATCAAACGACAAACTAGTCTAAGGTTAAATGAAAAAAATTATAAATAGCAACGAAAAATGGAAAGAGAAGGCAAAATAACAATTAGGATTTTTCTTTACAACAAAAACTGATTACAAATGAGGCTTAAGCACCATTAATTTGCGTAAAAACGGATCTACAGGTTTGAATCCAAATGACAAGAATAACTTTTAGAGTGATGGTTTAACCCCACAAACTAAGCAAAGGGCCACCCATGGGTATTGACCTTCATGGTTGTGCAGAAAACAAGCACATTGCTAAACCATCCATAATCTAACTTAGACCTTGAATTTGCCCAAAAGACATTTGTAGCATAACCATCCTTGTCCATTTGAATGGTGATGTAGAAACTTGTATCTTTGCTTAATCTTTTCTGAATGGACTCGACAAATTCCATAATTTTTTCTCCTTTCATCGATTCTATCCTCTTTCCCCTCAATGGTTTTTATGATCCATGCGTGTGAATGGAACATTCTCACAATCATCTTCTACTTTAACAAATAGGTCATATGTCTTCCTTGGCGACATATCTACATTATCAGCCAGCTTGCTTATTTAAGCATGCGACGGTAACAATTTGTAATGTGACTTCAACATGTGGTTTGTGCAAGAAGATGACAATGGAAGGTTGTGTTCAATCATCACTGCATGAATACAGTATTTTTCATTTGGACGTCTTCTCAGCTCCAAATTGGCAGCGCAACTGCACTTTGTATCAATCATGTGCTTAGTTAAACATGCTACTGATCTCTTCCATCCTTGTTTTGAATGAACATATGACCTTTGCACAACCACGCCCTGTGCGTTTCTCTCCATCCTACCCTTCCTTACACTGAACCCGTGGCGAAGAGCATAAGAATTGTGAAACTGTATGTCGTGTCCTCTGTATGAACTTCATTTCTACAACAAGAGCACATTCTTTGGGATCCTTTGTCTCGAACTTCATTCCTACAACATGAAGATCCAATCCTACAGCAAGAACACATTCTTCGGGTTTCCTCTATCTAAAACTATTCCTACTGAAGGAGCACATTCTTCGAGATATTTCATTTCCTCGTAGAAGGACTCAATCTCTTGTTTGTTGCCATCTTATGATGTAGATATTTTACACTATGCTATCTACAATACATATAGTCGACAGAAAGTAAACAACATTTTAACATTATTTCATGAATTATTTGTTTCAAGCATAAATACCTTCCATCAAATAACATTCAATATTGTCTCACCATAAAGTCCGTCGTTCGGACCTTATCTCACGCCATTTAGTGGTAGACTCGTTGTTCTCTCTTCATCTCATTACCATTCCTAGCCTTCGTAGTATACACATTGTTATCTTATTACTTTGTAACCATTCCTTTTGTTACGTGATCATATTATCTCGTCTCCATTAACTTCTCGCTTCCTTTGTCTATGTGTTTTCTCCCATTTCATCGATCAATAACGCGAGAAATGGTTACAAGATATAATGAGACAAACTCATATGCATCAATTTATTCCCCCAATTCATTATCTCATGCATATGTTTCTGCAAGTTCTTCATACTTCTTCTTTTGCTTTTCGTAATACATCTTTCTTGAATTTCGCCTTTTTTCTATTTGTAGTAATATTCTCTCAAGTTCTTTAGCAAACTGTTCCAGCTCTGTGCCTGAGGAGGTCATTGCAATTTTACTTCACATAAATCTGAAACCTTAGAACATTATGAACAATCATGTTCAAGGATATTCTGCATCAACTTTTAGAATTCTTTCAAGCTACTTTTGCTTAATATCTCTTTTTTAATAGCTCCGGTTTTTTATGGCCTTTCTGGTTGGGCAAGTGTTTCCAACCAGTTGCTTATTTCTTCCATTGACCCTTCTTTGGTCTTTTGTGATTGAGAATAAATAATTTGATAACTCTTTGATTCATAAAACCATATGTTCTCATTTGAGAATTGATCCAATAGTTCATCGAAAATTAGTTGTAAACTTTTAGCTCTTTTTCTTGAGAAAAATTCTTGTATTTCAAGCACCAATAACTCAGGCTATATTTGAATGTCTAGAACCATGGCTTTTGTCAATCCTATTTACACAATGTATGGGTGCTAGGATCTTATCCATTAGTATTTCGGCTTGTGTGGAGTAAAATGTAACATATATAAGGGCAGCTTTTATAATTTCCATATATCTTTTTGCCACTCTGCAAATTTCTGGTAATTCTTCCAGTTCTTTTCCTGTTTATGTCGATGCATCTGATTCCATGACCCCATATAAATTTTTTCTTTCATCTTAAAATTTTAATTTTGGTAAATTTTTACAAGTTTTTTATATTTTTTGTATGTGTTGTCTGTCTTTGTCGTTCCAGTAATATTCTTTATTTTTTTAAGTTTTTCTTTTAAAGGTTTACAATATTCTAACAATTTTAGTATATATTCTCTAACTTGTTTTACTAATCCAAGGAATGATTGTAATTTTACTTCAGTATCTAAATTTTCAAATATGACTATCCATTCAATTGTATGATTCTGCATTTAATTGCTGCTTTATCTATTTCTGTTCCTAAAAACTGAATCTGTTTTTTACAAATGACAACTTTGTTTCTACTAACAGCTATCCCTAACTTTTTTGCATATTGTATAAATTCACGTAATACGTTGTAATGATCTTCTTCAGTGTATGTATATAATAGAATATCATCTATGTATATAACACAGTTTCTTAAACCTTTAAATTTCTGGTCCATAAATGTCTGGAATCTTCTAGGTGCGTTTTTGTATCTAAACAGTAAAACATTCCATTCATAAAATTCATTTGGAACAGTAAATGCTGTTAATGCTTTACTCTTTTCTTCTAATTTTAAATGATAAAATCCGCTTTTACTGTCAAATTTGTTGAAATAATTATATCCTAATGCTTGTTTTAATTTAACTATCTTGTTGGGTACGTAATAGTTATAAGTTTTTGTTTTCGCATTCAGGTTTCTATAATCTATGACCATTCTCGTTTTTCTCCTTTTTTGTTCACTGAAATTCTTGCAAGTCATTTGATATATACTTTAGTGGATGTTGTGTAATTATACTACTTTCATCTATTAATTCTATTTTTATGCTAGTCTTATGTTTTCCCCAGAATTGTAATGGGTGTTCTGAATATAGTTTTTCTAATTCATTTTCTATATGTTGGAATTCATTAACGTCATACACATGTAAACTGATTTCATTTATCCTTTTTGTTGCCATTTTCAGGTTTATCTTACTACGTCCTTTTATGCAACCAGTTTATTTTCTTTCAATATTTTTTACTACCAATGCTTCTATTTTTCTCATAACATGGTGTCGTAAGTATTAAGTGTTTATGGGTTATTTCTATTAGTAAATAGTTATTTAAGAAGAGTCTTCCTAATATCAAATCTTTACTTTGTAACTCAAAAGCATAAATTAGTTTTATGTTTGATTATTTTTTTATATATTTTTTCTGTGATATTACTGGCTTTAAAATTTATAATATCTTTGGCTCCGCTGAACCCTTCTACTAGTTTTTTCATTAGTATGTATATAATCTTGTCTTTTGCTATGTTCATAATTGTTGTCCTTAATAATAATCCCAAAATCTATCTTCTATGTTGGACAAGTCCAAGCTATCATTGTCTGTTGCATAATCTATCGCTCTTACAAGATGATACCTTATATATCGTATAATATTCACGTACCATGTGTCTATTGCTTTTATTGTTAGTTTGTCTGTGAACTGTCTTACAAGTATATAAATTTTCATCTTATGGCCTAATTGATTCTTAAGGCTTTGTCCATATCTCTTTTTACATTGCCTTGTGAGATCCTTGGCGTTCGTTCTACTAATCATTATATCCAAATATCATAAATTCTTCATGTAAGATTTATTCTTCATAATCTGATATCGTTTTGTTCGACTGATATCCACATTTCATTACTTTTGTATCTAGCTCCCATCTTTTTGCTATTAGGTTTTTTAAGTTTTCTATGAATTTATTTAGTAACATCAAAATTTTGAATTTGTGGCTAAATTCTTCTCTTATTTTTTTTATACTTAGTTTTGCAGTATTTTGTGAATTCTCTATCACCTTTTCTACTAATCATCTAAATCTATTGGTATGATTATTCTTTTGTTTGGAGTAGTTATTTCCATAATTTATTTTTTTATCTTGTAGTTTTGATTCATATTTAACCATTTGTTTCATAGGATTATGAATGTTTGTCCATCTGTTCTATTTTTCTATATTTTGAATGTGATATTAAACCAATTGTTGGATTTGATTACTTCTTTAATTAGATTGCCTACACCATTAACAACATTTCCTTGTATATGTACTTATGGTTACTTGAGAAAATTAAGTCTCCATCTGCAAGTTCTGGTGTTATGTAATTTTTTCCTGATCCTGCGTCTATTAATATTCTTCTAACATTATTATCTTTGACTACTTTCATAAAAAATCGATCTATTTTATAACTTGTTTCTTCTATTGTTCTAGTATCTGTAACACTTAGCATGTGTTTTAAGATTTCTAATTCTTTTTCCTCGTTTTCAAAATAGTATGGGTTGTCTATTTGTATGTTATCATTCATTCTCCTTTTGGCTGTCATGTTATGTTTATTAGTCACCACATATAATTTTTTTCATTTTATAGTCATTACTTTACAACCTTTTTCTAATTTTATCCCTTATAGTTTTCCAATATAATACTAGGCTTTTGTCTATATGTTATGTTTATTAGTCACCACAAATAAAATTGATTGTTTTATTTTTAACTATTTTGACTTTTCGTTATTCCCATTCTACTTATTAAAGGTACTCTAGTTGTTCCTACTGCTTTGTCTATGTCTATTACATGTTCTTTTTGATTTATGATATAATACTCTTCTTTTCCTTTCTTTAAGATGTTCTTTATTCCAGGTACTTTCCTTATTAAAGGAAACTCAAATATTTTATCTTTGTTTATGTTTACTTCCAGTTGTTCTATTTGTTTGAAAACTTTTTCATCAAATATATTACTCTTTGTAATGCATATTCTTTCGCTAGTTCTTCTTGGTAATTTATGATCTAAAGTTTTTCTATTTCCTTACTCATCTTCACTATCTGTATCCAGATCTTCTTCATTTTCTATTTCAGTTTCATAGATCGTTTCATTGTCTAATACATCATCTAAGTAGCTTATTTCTATGAAATCATCTTCTATTATTTTCGTCCCTTAGTGGTTGTCTATATTCTTTTGCTATATGTTTTATTTTTCTACAATTATAGCATCTACATGTTTTCAGATTTTTGGGATACTTATTTTTATTTTTTATGTAATATCGTTTTCTTGAATTTCTGAATTTCTTGTATTTTTTATAAAATTGTTTTAGCCTTTTGTATTTATTTCGCTTATATTGTCTTTTATCACATCTTACTTGAGTGTTATATATTTTGTGCTGCACTTATAAGGACTTCGCATAATATTTTTTAATCTTTTTTCTTGCATATATTTTTTACATGATGTTATGTACCATTGTTCGATGAATTCTATTCTGGCTCCTAGTGCACTCCTAGTGTGTCTTCTTTTATCATGCTTTCATATATTGTTTTTGGTATTTTTTGAAAAAGCCATTCTAAGGCTTTGTTTCTATTATCCTTACCTAATTCTGATTGATAATAGTATTTGGTACATAATGTCGCATATTTGTCCGAATAGTACATATCACATATATTCAAAGCTATTTAACTAATTCTAGCTTGTCCTCTATTTATTTGTAGCTTGTCTTCTATTAATAGTCCACCTTCTCCATTAGTTGTCTTAATAGTTTGCATACATCATCGATTTTATCTTCCTGGTATGCTGGGCAACCTTGTACTGACTGTGATGTGTCAGCAGGGCAACCTTCATATTGCCATACCTTCTGTTTTTTATTTTCTTTATGTAGTGTGTTCATTCTTTCTATATTTCCTTCCATTTTCATTGTATCTTCATGTTTTACTAACCTTAGATCTTCTTCGGCAATCTCAAGAAATTGTCTTCCGAAGTTTGTTTTTATGAGTTTTAATTTTTCTCCAAAATGAAATATTTTCTAGGATGATATTTCATATTCCTCGTTGTTCATATAAATTTTTCTATAATCATCCTTCCTATAATTAGGTTCTCATTATATATGGCTTCCTGGTATGTTATTGTTCTTTCTACTATTTTTTCAAAAATATATTTAAGTTTTTATCTAGTTCTACTAACTGTATTTCGGGTTTTTTGTATTCTAGGTTACTTATAAGATTTATCAATGTACTGTATATGAGTGTTTGGTTTTTCAAAATCAATTCAATATTCATTCTGATATCTTGTGTAGGTTCTTTGAGTGTTTTGCAACTTCTTATTGTCATTCTTTGTTCAGACCTGTTTTTGTATTCTGGAATGTTTCATTTATCCTCTCTATGGTTTCCTGAAATGTTCCTCAATATTTTACTCGGTTCCTACTTAGAGTCTTAGGTATCATTCTTTTACCCTGGTTTCTTTGTCTAGAATGGTGGTCCTTTTTCTTGGTTTCACAATTACCTACTCATCTCATTAACCTCACCATATGGCACTATTTCCCCTACAAGGGCTCTTGCCTTAATGGGTACTCCCTGGCCTCTGTCTCTTGGTTTCTAAGATTTCGTAAGTTATTGTTACTACCAGTCTGAATAATACTACTCATAGCATAGAAATTTGTGCATACAAAACAAACCTAATACCCAAGTATGAACATAGTAAAAAAGAAAAACACCAACAAGCACACCTTGGGGAAGATAGCAATTTATTCCATTGAACTGAAAAGAAAGTACATAAGAACATTGATACATATCATTACTTCAAACTCTTCTTCAAAAGTAGTCATGCTCCTGACCTCTACATCAGATGGAGTTTTCTCCACATGTTTGGATTACAATATATAGCTCACACTAATTTCAATCAACTATTCACAATATACAATATCTAGCTCTAATAACAAATTACATGGACTATTGAAAAGAGAATCTAAATGAAGGTGAGAGGGAAGAAGGTGAGAGCCTGGATTTTTTGATTCCCTATCCCAACTTTGCTCTTGGCTACTTATAGTTGAGGAAACTTGGTAATGTGGACTTTGAATCTCTTTGTGGCATTAAGTGCTTTAGTCCTTATGTCGCATCCTGGTGGCAGTAAGTGCTTTATTCTTTATGTCACATCCTGAATATCTTTATGTCATTCTTTCTTTGAGTACTTCAGTCTTTATGTCACATTGTACTTCTCCTAAGTGCAGATGTTGTTTTTTCTAAGTGCGGAACTTTTAAGTGCAGAGTCTGCTTTCTTTTTTCTTTTTGGCAGGGAATCTCTTTTTCATTGCGAAACTTTTTGGTGCGGAGTCTGCTTTCCTTTTTCTTTTTGGCAGAGAATCTCATTTTCAAAAATGATGGTTTGGTTCGCTTCTTGCATATGAAATTTTTACACGTCTCTTCTTTTTGGTAGTCTCTCTTCTAGTAGAAGTTTTTCCATATTGTCAGCTATTTTCCCTTCTACAAATTCTTCGTACTTCTTCTTCTGCTTTTCATAATACTTCTTGCTCGAATTTCACCTTTTTAATATGCATAAATCTTCAACCTTAAAACATTCTGAACAGTCATGTTTTGGGATGTTCTGCATTAATTTGCAGAATTCTTTCTGGCTACTTTTGCTTGACATCTCTTCTTTAATAGCTCTGGTTTTTTATGGCCTTTCTGATTGGGCAAGTGTTTCAAACCAATTGCTTATTTCTTTCATTGAACCTTCTTTGGTCTTTTGTGATTGAGAATAAATAATTTGGTAACTCTTTGATTCATATAAGCATATCTTCTTATTTCAGAATTGATCTAATTGTTCATCAAAAATTAGTTGTAAACTTTTAGCTCTCTTTTTTGAGAAAATATCTCGTATTTCAAGCATCATTAACTCAGGTTGTATTTGAGTGTCTGGATCCACCATGGCTTTTGTCAATCCTATTTTTACACAATGTATGGGTGTTAGGATTTTATCCACTACTATTTCAGCTTATGTGGAGTAGAATCTAACATATATTAGGCTATCTTTTGTAAATTTCATACATCTTTTTGCTGCTCTGCATATTTCTAATATTTCTTGAGTTCTTTTTCTGTCTGTGTATATATGGTATGTTACAATACATAGCTATAAGTAGTTTTAATTGGGTGTGTTGGTTTTTGGGTAGGAAACTAATTTATTTACTCATGGAAGAGGTATGGTTATGCATGCCTATCATTCATTTGTCTTTTCACGTGGGTTTTAATTTAAGAAATCAATTATTTGTTTTAAGTTTTTTATGTATGCATTGGTCATCATATGTTTCTTAAGGTTTGTACTTGAGGGGGTATAAACTGTATAGGTTTGAGTTGTTTTGATTCTCTTTGGAATCGATGGTTCAGGTTTTGGTTTTTGGATAAGATGGGTTTGTATGTTCTTGGATAGGTTCTTTTCCCTTTGTTTGTCTTTCAGGCTGTTTCTCAAGCTGGGTTTTTCCTATTTGGCTTTGGAGGTTTTTATAATTATTTCTATGTTATGGATTAGGGTTTGTAGTTTGGCTACATCCTCCTTGATGTTCAAGACTTCTATTTTCAGTATCAACAATACAGGAAATTGATATCAGTATTAGTAAGAATTTAATGTTAGTTGTACTTACTCCTTTATTTGTAGTCTTGGTTCTCTCGACAATTTGTCTGGAAAGCTATTATCTGAGGATTTCAATAATTCTTCTTAAAAATCAAATAATCTTATTTCATTCACGAGTCTTCTAATTTCCTTTTTTATGATTGAGGTCGCGTAGTATCTATTCTAACTATAAAATATATAATGATCTTCATTTCCAATTTGGTTTCATTTTCTTTAAAACTTCTGGAGTGGTATCTACATAAGTATTCTCTTTTATCATTATCATATCTATATTTTAAGACTAATTCATAACTTCTTCCCGATGCATCAGATTTTATGACCTATATAAATTTTTTTCTTTCATATGGGAATTCTAACTTTGGTAAATTTTTATATATTTTTTGTATTTTTTGTATGTGTTGTCTGTCTTCGTCATCCCAATAATATTCTTTATCTTTCTTAAGTTTTTCTTGTAAAAGTTTACAATATTCTTACAATTTTGGTATATATTCTCTAACTTGGTTTACCAGCCCAAGGAATGATTGTAATTTTACTTTAGTATCTAAATTTTCAAATAAGGCTATCTTTTGGATTATATGATTCTGCATTCTGCTTTACGACTTCATCTCGAGCAATCACCTCATTTCTGCAAGTCCATAGTTGGGTGAACAACTTTTTCAGGTGATTTTTCTCCCGTTCTCTTGTTTTCTCTTTCGCTCGCTCATTCTTGTTTCTGATTTGCAGTTGATTTACAATAATTGGATTTCGTCTGATACAATATGTAGTATTGTGTTGATTTCATTGTTCTAATTTGTTATTTTTTTAATTCTGTTTTTATTTATTTGAATCCATTATCCACCCTCTCGATTAACTGTCTTAATAGTTTGCATATTTCATCCATTTTATCTTCCTGGTATGTGTATTCCTTGTTCATATGGGGTTGTCATAAGTAGATCTTTATTTCTTCTTGAGTTCCAAAGTTTTTTAGCTTTTTTTTCTGTCCCTACAATATTCTGGTTGTCTCTTAGAGGTCGTTTGATGGCCACAGGACACGCGGAACAGGACACGCGTGTCCTGTCTAATCAAATATTTGATCAAACGCTGTCCACGGAACAAACTGGACACAACGGACAGTTAGACATGAGTATAAATGGTTTTCTTGTTCCCTCCCCTTCCGAGCTAACCCTCGGAACAGACAGAACTCTTCCCTACCCCGACGACCTCGAGCGCCCAACCCCGAGCCCTCGACGCCATCGTCTTTTTTTCCTTCTCCTCCATCTCTGCTCCCGTCTACGCTGCCTTTCTCCTCCGTCTCTGCCCCGAGCTGCCCTAGCCTTCCTGTTTCTCTCTTCTCCTCCGTCGCCCAATCCTTTCTGTTTCTCTCGTTCTCCTCTGTCTCTGCGAGAGGGCAACCGCCGGACAGAGTCTATTCGTTTCCTCTTGCAGCATCGCTTGCAGCTCCTTAGCAGGCGTCCTCGAGAAGCTCCTCAGTAGAGCATCTTCCAGCGGCTCCTGGGCGGTGGTGATAAGGTAAACTCAATCTCTCTCTCTCTCTCTGCTCGTTTTTTCCACCCTTGTTTCTCCCTCCGCCCATTTTGAGCATGCATTTCCGGCTGCAGCAGAGGGGTTTTATGGTGTTCTTCTTCTTCGTGAACTGACGCAGCATCTCCTACAAGTGTTGCAGGGAAACTTAAGCTCTCAAACCCCTATGTTGCATGTTCTCCCTCTTTTCCTTCCCTCTTTGGCATCTTCTTTGCCCTCTGTGGTTCAAGGGTTTTCTTTGAAGAAGGATGTAGATTTGTTTGACAGGGGATACCGAATGAGGCATGGTTGGAGAAACAAAAATTTATTTCCAGCATGCTTAGGATAAAACAAGTTCTTTTTGCTTTCAAGGATGGTCATGAGTAGGTTCGTTCAGCCTTTGGGGGTCTTAAATATAATGATTATTAACTAAAGTGTATGAGGATTAATAAGGTAACGGTAGGATAAAATTAAGTTTTGGTATCAGGCTGAAGGAAAAGAGGTTTTGGAAGTCACTGTAGGCTAGGATTTGGTCTAGAATGTGAGACTTATGACTAAGTCCATATTATTGGTTTCAATAGGTGAATTGGCTCGCGTAGGCACTCACACAAACACGCTTGGAGATCCCATAGTGAATTTGCATTTGTAGTGAGCATATTTTTGATAGGACAGTGTATTGCATATTCTTGAATTAATTAAATTATTGATAATTGAATATGATACTTGGTATTATAGCATTTCTAATATCAAATGTTATTGCAGATTTAGTTTGGTTTATCCCTAGTTGTTTTTGAATTGATAATCTTATTGTTAGAATAGTGTAATATTACTGTTACAAACATCAAACTAATATTCTGATTCTGAAGTTCCACTGTCAAATGAAGATGATGCACATTCTGCTATTCAAAGGACTTTTGCCTACAACAAGGATCCAATTTCCTCTTGTTTGGGAAAACCTGATAACATGGAAACAAACTGCCTGAGTGGAAGCATCCCTAAATTCCTTGGAAATCTTCCCAATCTGAAGCAGTTGTAAGTACAGAACATGTGTGGTTTTCACCAGGATGTAGCTTTGAGAAGCTTGTTTGTATAATTGTTGCAACTGCAGCAAAAACCTAACAGTTTTATTTTCACCTGATTAATCTTGCATCGAATTTCAGCTGCTTATAAGTGCATAATATGCAGCAGAAACTTGGCTCTCAATCAATTGAATGGATCACTGCACACATCTCTAACTAGGAATGCAATGATAAACCTAAAGTGGTTCTTCTATAACCAGAAATCAAGCATGGTTTCCCTTATGCAGAGATAGTGAAAATAACCAACAATTTTGAGAAAGTAATTGGTGAAGGAGGATCTGGCAATCTATACTATGGACGACTTAAATATGGTCATGAACTTGCTGTCATGGTGCTAAAGAATTCACTGTCACAAGGAACCAAGGAGTTGCTAGCAAAGGTCTGTTTTGGCTTCACTATGTTTTCAGTTGATATTGCATATGTTTAGTGACTTTGAATTATAGCTCATTTTAGGTGAAGCTACTGGTTACAGTTCACCACAAATGCTTAGTCCCCTTTGTTGGCTACTGTGAGGAAGGTGGACGTCTGATTCTACTCTATGAGAACATGAGTGGGGGAAATCTGAGGCAGCTGCTCTCAGGTAGGTCATATTGGCCAATTAGGCTTGTAATCAGTCCAGTATTGGTGGCCTCATGATATCGAAATCATGAACCATACCGTTGCTGGTCTTAAGAACTTCGATTAAAGGTCAAGTGCTTAATACCCATTGTTGAAGCATGACCGGTGACAATAATGTGTAGATGCTGGAAAAAGAAGGGTTTGTTGTTAATAAATTTTTTATTTCCATTTGCTAACAAGAGATCCATCCACCTTAATAGAGGGATTGACAAATCTTGGCATAAGCTGGTAGGGGTCTTTCCAACCTCAGTTTGTCCTTGAAAAAAGGATTAATATCTCTTATTAGTTTGAAGTGATCATAGAGAGTAGAGAAGTCTATGAGGTTGGAATAAAAGAAATAACTTCAAACTAACACAAATTGAAAAAGCGACTCAAGTTAATTTCTATATACTAAGTTTCCTCTGTTGCAGGAAAGGCTAGCACATCTGCATTTCTAACATGGTTGAGCAGACTTCAAGATGCACTGAGCGTTGCAACAGGTCCTAGTTCTCCATTATTTCCATCGGGGAGCCCTCTTGTCTTATCAATACTTCCTCGTTATCAACTGAAATTCTTGAAAAATTGACCTTCTTTTTTAGTGCAGGATTGGACTACTTACACTCAGGATGTAATCCACCAATCATTCACAGGGAAGTGAAAACATCAAACATTCTTTTGAATGCAAAAATGGAAGCAAAAGTAACAGATTTTGCAGGTACTACAGTACAAACCTGGTCACCAAGAAGAGCAATGTCTATAGCTTTGGTGTGGTTCTCTTCGAGCTATGACTGGATATCCTCCAGTGTTTGATGTATCTGGAGAGCCTTTTCATATAGTTCAGTGGGTAACACCAAGACTAACTAGGGCGGACATCCAGTGTTGCAGACCTTAAGCTGAGGAGACAATATGATGTGAACTCCATCTGGAAAGTTGCAGACATAGCCATGTCATGCACCTCTCAACCATCTCATTCAAGGCCACACATGAGCGATAGTAAACCAATTGAAGGAGGCTGTCGAGACAGAGAGTTATTATGAACAGACTGATACCTCATCTACAGAGGTTCAACATTCATCATCATTTTCTTATGAATTTTCCAGCTCATTTCTGTCGACTTCCTATCTACCACAAGCCAGATAGCTCAGGTGCCAAATAGGTTTCAGTGGTGATTATGTGATGTAAATTTATATCATGGAATAACCATGTATTTCTACTTCAATTTTCATGAACAAGCTCACAAAGTGACTCAGCGACGAACATGTCGAAACCATTCGTTCTTCTTCGTAATTTATTATTTGCTGTGCTGTGATAATTCTTTTTTAACTGAAACAAGGGCCTTCTATTAAGATTAGAGGGAGCATGCTTCACGCTACTGCTCTCATCATTTGTATACGAGCATATATTTTTAGTGTGTGTAAATTGATTGTATTAAATTTCACATGAGCATTAATAACATGATCTTTAATTGCCTAAACACTTATAGAAATCAGTCAAAATCATATCATTAAGGCCACTTATGTATTGAATTAAAAAAAATTCAACAATTTCATTGGAGCATAAAGACACAAACATCGACAGGACATAAACAAACGTCAGACAAGACGGACAGAACAAACAAAACAGACACACACGAAACAAACACCGGACAAGAAGAACATGGTGTTCTATTCTTAAAATCATCAAACGGTGGACAAAAGACACCATTGTCCATGAGAACAAGACAGTGGTGTAATGGACAGGACGTCCTGTCTGTCCTGTCCCAATGAACAGCAATCAAACGACCTCTTATGTCCCCAAGATGTTCCAGGTTCTATTTTGACTTCTTCTTTTGGTGTAGTATTCATGTTAACCTTTGTGTTTTCCAATCCTGTGTATGTTATACTCAGTTCTTCTGAGTTTTCACTTATTTGTTCTTCAGTCATATTACTTATTCTGTATACTCCTAATGATTCTATTGGTTCTTTTTGGATTTCTTCTCATATAGTATCTAGTTTTTTGTTGATTTCATTGTTCTAATTCGTTATCTTTTTAATTTTGTTTTTATTTCTTTGAATCCATTATCTACCTTCACTATTAATTGCCTTAATAGTTTGCATACTTAATTGATTTTATCTTCCTGGTATGCTCGAAAACTTGTACTGATTGTGATGTGTCAGCAAGGCAAAACTTGTACTTGTTTCTGCTTGTTCATTCTTTCTATAGTTCCTTCCATTTTCATTGATATTGTTACAACTTGCAGTCCACCTAATATATCCACTGCAATTTTCAATGATATGAATCCTGATTTTGCATTATTAGATATTGTTATAACTTGCAGTCCACCTAATATGTTTCCTTTATGCAGATATTTTTATAAAATGACTCTGAACTTACAAAATGATGAGAATATTCCTCTTAACATCTGACAAAGAGAGAGATTGTGTGTGTGTGTGTGTGACTCTAAGCAGTCTGGAATAGGGTAGGCGTTTTGCCTATCCATAATTCATAAGGGATTTTTGGTACTGCTTTTGATGACACACTATTTAGAATATAAGTTGCAGTCTTTAATGCCTCTCCCCAGAAAGACTCTGGTAAGGTAGAATGATTAATCATACTCCTTACCATATCCATAAGAGTCCTGTTTCATCTCTCAACTACACCATTCATTCTGAGAGAACCCGACATGGTGTATTGAGGGACTATACTACATTCTTCTAGGTACTTAGCGAAAGGCCCTGGAGGTTGTTCACCTGATCCATCAAATCTACCATAGTATTCACAACCACGGTAAGATCTAACGGCTTTAATCATTTTGCCTAATTGATTCTCAACTTCGGCTTTAAGTGATTTGAAAATCTCTAAGGATTGAGGCTTGTTATGAATCAAATACAGGTAACTATAACGAGAATAATCGTCTATGAACGTGATAAAATATTGTTGTCCATTCCAACAAGCCGTAGGGAATGGACCACAAACATCCGTATGAATCAGTTCTAAGACGTCTGAAGCTCTACATGCACCTGTTTTCTTAATGTTTGTTTGTTTTCCCTTTATGCATTCAATACAAACATTAAAGTCTGCAAAATCAAGGGACTCAAGAATTCCATTTGACATGTCTTTTTATTCTCTTTTCAAAGATATGTCTTAAGCGCCTATGCCACAATATAGTAGAATTCTCATTGGCTAATTTTCTTTTAGTACCACTAGACGTAACATACAAGGTTTCAAGATATAAAGCAACCATATCAAGCAAATAAAGGTTATCGCTACTAGACAAAGAACCAGTGGCAATCAAATTTGAGTGCAGAAACAACTTAAATTTACTTCTTCCAAATGAACAATAAAAACCAAATTTGTCCAGTAAGGAAATGGAAATCAAATTCCGTCTAAAAGACGGTACTACATAAGTTTCTGTCAAATTCAAATAACAACAAGTCTTTAATAATAACAAAAAATCTGCTATGGTTTCAACCTTCGCCTTCTTGCCATCGCCCACATAGATGAATCTTTCAGCATCATTTGGCGTTCAACAATTTAGGTAGCCCTGCATTGAAACACTTATGTGAGTAGTAGCACCCGAATCTACCCACTAAGTGTGTCTTAGTACTGAAATTAAATTAACCTCAGAACAAACAAAAGTGAGAAGCGTACCTTTCTTTTCATGTGTGCCTTCCTTATGCTTCTTATGTTTCTTAATGGATGAATGGTCAACTGCAACTTCCTTAATAGTCTTTCTTTTCTTACTTTTAGGCGTAGTAGCCAAGTGAATACTTTATATCCTATCATGCTTCAATCTCTCATCTTCTTCCACACAGTCTGAAATGAGATCATTAACAGTCCATTTCTCCTTTTGACAGTTATAACTAACTTTAAACTGTTGAAACTGTGGTGGAAGAGAAAGGAGAACCATATGCACTATGAAGTCTTTAGGTAACTTCAGACCTAGTGCCTGTAATTTTGAAGCAAGATGAGACATTTCCATAATGTGCTCTCGTATGTTCCCCTTGCCTTTATACTTTAGCGTCACAAGTTTACTCAAAAGATTGCTTGTTTCAGCCTTTTCGTTTTTAGCAAAATGTTTTTCAATATCTTCGAGGAACGCTTTGGCACTAGTCTTTTCAGTAATTGACCACCTGAAGTTTTCTGGGATGGATTTCTTCATGATCATTAGACAATGCGGTTTGAGCATTCCCACCGTTCGAAGTTCTGCTTATCCCATGGGAACTTTTATCTGTTAATTGAGGTGGGGACGACTCGCTAGATGCAAGGTCTAGATCCATACAACCCAGAACGATCATGACTGTTTCTTTCTAGTCCTTAAAATTCAAAACATTTAACTTAAGAATAGTACTCAAATTTGCAGATATCATGGAAACACAACTCATTGTGCAAAGAACAAAAAAGATCAAACATGCTCACAATCAATACATGTACAAAGATGAAATAACAAATATAAATGAAATTTAAACACAATGGCCCAAATCCCATCACAAGGTACCGGTGCAATGTTAATATCCAATCTTTGGATTAAAATATTAACTACAAGTGGTATTCTTGGTCAACAAAGAATATAGATAATTAGTTCTGTCAAATAACGAGTCAATCTTTGAATTGACTCACTATTCACATGGAAACCTGAAAATTATCACATATTCATTGCCCTGTATACTTAAACCTGACCAAACAATAATCCTCCTTTGGGTTGATCATTGCTTGCATGGATTAAGTATACTATCATCTAATGTTGAAAACAGGCAAATTCGTACAACAGAGGTCACTTTAGCGACATAAAGTACAAACCTACTCATTTCGAACAACAGACATGACCAAAGATCAAATTCATGGTCTAAATATTCATCTAAAGCACATTCACAATTTTAATAACATGCAAAACATGATACACGAATTAAAATTTACGTAAAAATTTGCCCTACATTGAATCCAAAACAAATGATTTAATGAAATAGGCCTAAAAGAGTCCAAAATTTCATGAACCGGTACCATAATTGTGCTTAAGTGGGTCAAGAATCACTGAATCGGCCATAAAATGGCCCGTATCGTTCTTAAACCGCAACTAAAACACCCACATGGCCTGAAATAGGGCTAAACAGGTTTAAAAATTGGACAAATCAGTCAGAAATAGGCTGAATCGGTTTCGAAACTAAATAAACTGGTTTTGTTTAAAAAACAAGCTGTATGGATATGGGTCCGATAGGACCCAACCCGGTTTCGAAAATTTTAACACAGGCGGCACGTGCTGCAAAAGATTTTTTTTTTTTTTAATCTGATGGATCCGGATCGGGTCTGCCATGACCTGACCCGACCCGGTCCGACCGCTCGCTCAACCGCACGAGCGGTCGTAGGTGTCGTCTCCACCGCTCGCCTGCTGAACGGCAGGCGGGCGATGGTGTTCCACCGGCAGGCCACCCAACAGCATGGGTGGCTGTTGCCCGCCGTGTCTGATTTCTCCATCCCGTTTCCAAATCTGCCCCCCTTTCCTTGTTTGGGCGGCTACAACGACAGTGAGAAAGCCGCCGGCAGGCTAGCGTGGGTGTCTGCCGGCGGGTCGCGCCTGGGGTTCGGCTGTTGCCTAATGGCCAACCGACGCCTGCCAAGACAGCCTGAAACCGTCGCCCTTCCCTGTTCCTCCTTTGTCCTTAGGTGGCTGCAACGGAAGCCGTCGGGCTTCCGTTGCCTGCCCACGCCCTCATTTTTTTCAAAAAAAAATCTTGCAGTCGAAGAAAGGGGAAGATCCGAAAGGGAAGAACGCATGAAAATTCATCCAAAAAATTCAACGAATCAACAATGAATGCAGGGCTCTGTTACCAATTGTCAGGAGATTTCCTCATGCATAGACAAAAACGAATATGCCCTAAAACAACAAGATCATGTTAATGCTAAATCATTGAATCAAAACCTTAACTGTAGCGGAAGCGTACCTTAATCCATCTGAACGGCATGGATGATTGATCGCGGTAGGATCTTCCAAGGTCTGTGCAGCGCACGTGCGGTCTCTCTTAGATGGGGAAGAGACAGCCATAGAAACAAATGTTTCAAGCAACCGTTGCAGGACCCTATAGACCACTACCCTTTTATATTATTGGCAATTACGGATTCAACCCGTCAAAGAGTCCGTAATTGCGTACAGGTATCTATATATCATAAAAATATCTCATACCATATTAAATGACGTAATATCCCAAAACGCAATCACTTAAGCAAATATTTACATTAAGATAGCCATAATGTCTGAAATTCCACATTGACATATGTCGGCCCACCAAATGATCCTTACAGTTAAGTGATAGGTATTCATGGAAGGTAGTACTTTGATGCAAGTCAAGAAATCTCATAGCAATCCGAAGGGGAGTTGAGCAATCCCATAGCAGTTTGAAGGATGGTCTCGCTTCCCATTCATGAGCATCCATTGTAGAGGCTAAGATGGAGGATAGAAGCATATAGCTTCCCCTATTGGAGTGAAGGAGGTGGGAGGAGAAAAGCGCCTTTTCATTCCCAAGTCTTTGCATTAGGTTATGGAGCAGCCCTTTCAATTTTTGATAGTTGTTGTTATGACAGGGGGAATGGATGGTCTGTCTTACCTACCAAGTTATGTTTGAGAACCTATGGAAGTTGTCTATAATTCCTTCGGTTAATTTCTCATCCATTAGAAATTGCATTTTCTCTCTTCAGATGTCATTTGAGGAGGAGGTTAACTACATCATCCAGCCAAGCGACTTATATCCTCCATCCAAGTATGGGTAAACACGAGCCGAGTTCAGCCAACTCAAACTCGGCTCGACTAATGAAACCTTGAGCTCGAGCTCAAGAATAGCTCAAGCTCGATTTGGCAGTTATTTGTTGAGCTCGAGCTCGACTCGATTGAGGCTCGACAATATATGGACTATTACTTTGCCATAAATCAAGCTCGACTCGATTAAGGCTTGACAAACTTGAATGAGCTTTTGTAAACACCTACATAATTAATTAACGTCAATATGTTACCGTAGGACAGCTTAATGTCAAACTTGAATGAACCGTTTTTGCTCGATTGAGCAATTAGACATACATCATATATTATTAGTAATAGGCCTGCTTAACATTGAAAAAGTAGTGGAATTACCATCAAATTAGTTGTGGCTCAGTGAAACAAACTATCTACAAATAATATGAATTGAGTGAGAAAAGAAAGTAGCATATAGGTATTAGCACTGGTAGAATCAGTGTCAAATTAAAAACAAAAAATTATTATAGTTACTACTCTAATAGTATATAACATAGAACTCATCAATAAAATGACCTTTAATATAGTAAATCAATATTTTTTGTGCATATGATATAGTTATTAAATATGAATTTGCAATTACCACCATTCTTATTAACAATTTAGACAACTAAGATCAAACACAATTAAGATCAGACTTCCATCATTATCTAGTCTTTGTTTCCATTCACAAAACCAAACTTCAAAAATAATGCATTACATGCAACATTGACCAATACTAATTCCATCATGGTAAATGACATCATAACAACACAAGATCAATAACATGTGCATCATTCAAACAATTTCAAACAAGAACAATGGTTGATGCTATCAAGCCTGCATCTTTGTGTTGAGTCCATGAGCCTTTATAAAAAAATATGGTTCCCATTAACAAAATGAACCCATTTGGATATGTCTAGCTTGTGAAAATATGATAGAACATTGTGGTCGTCAAATATGAGACCTACAAAACAATGTAACAAATCGTAATCACAAAGATGAATAACCTAACTCTGTCGGCTACAATTATATATATATATATATATATATATATATATATATATATATATATATATAAGAAATGAAATTAACACCCTTTAAAGGAGAGCAGCTGCGAGCTTGCAAACTATGATTTCTTTTAACAAAATGATCCCATTTGGAAATTTCTATCTTGTGAAAACATGATAACAAGTTTTCAAATGATAGTTCTCTTCCACAAATAAATCATGGTGCAACAAGTATGAGACCTACAAAAACAATGTGGTTGCCAAAATTTTGATGTCCATTGCTCTTACACATTATATCTTCATGAGACTTACAAAACAATGTAACAAATCATAATCACGATAACTAATAATTACACCATATTATTTGAACAATGTAAACAACATAAGAGACATACCAAAAGTGAATTAGAAGATCAACTTAAATCATTCTAATGATATATATTCACTTGTTTTATCTTCAAGACATACTTTTGTTAAAACTTCCTGCATTGAATCACCATCATTCTTTATCCAATTATCCAAACAGACCAAAGCTTCAACTGTTTTTGGTTTCAATGAACTACGACTATCATTAAGAATCCAACCTCCTGTACTAAAACTTTTTTTGAAGCGACATAAGTTATTGGAATTGACAATAGATCACGTGCCATTTGTGAAAGAATTCGATACTTGGATTCCTTATCTTTCCACCATTGCAAAATATTAAAAGAATCTTCATCATCATTATCATTATCATCATGTTTAACCAATCCATTTGTCTATGTTGGACTTGGTGACCTGAAAAGCAACATTCTTTGCTTTATATAAGAACTTAAAAAATAGTTTTCTTCTACCGCGTGGTGTGTCTCGAGTCTCTTGACCTTGAATGTTAGAGGAATTAGTTGATACGGTAGAAGTATTGACATCCAGTTCATTTCTTTGAACATAAGTTTCATAAACATCTTGCAAAGATTGTTTTATCATTTCCATTTGTTTTTCCTTTTCTTCTCTTGATTGGTAAATTTTTGAAAAGACAAATTCTCATAATGAGAGTTTTACGTTCGGATCCAATATGGATGCAATAGTCATTAACAAGTTACAGGATTTTCAATGTTTATCAAAATTTTATTTCATTTTCATTGCCATTGCCTTCATACTCAAGTCTAAGCAACCATGTCAAGCCTAGGTCTTCCATGCTATATCTTGCAAAAACAACTTCATATGCAAGAGTTGTTTCCAACATAAAATATGTCAAATTCCATCGAGTGATTACATATAACACTAACCTCTTTGCCGTTGAAATTTTCAACTTTCTAGCTCCAGCTGCAAAACCATAGTCTTGAGGGTAAAATTTGATATACTTTACTTCATCTCTAATGCTAATGATTTCATCTTTAATAGCACTCAACTCATCTTGTACCATCATATTCAAAATATGTGTACAACATTGCACATGAAAAAATTTACCTCCATAATACAAGTTGATGCCATTTTTTTCCATGTTCTCTTTTAATTTTCTGACAAGAACATCATTTGATGAAGCATTGTCAACTATAATAGATATTATTTTCTTTTTAATTTCTCAGTTTGCAAGATGCTTAGCAATTACATTTGCTAAGACTAATCCAATATGAAGTGGCTCAACTTCAGTAAAGTTGATGATATGTTGTTGCATATTTCATTCTTTATCAATAAAATCCATTGTTAATGCCATATATCCAAGTTGTTGATTTGATGTTCACATAAATGTAGTCAATGCAATCTTATCAACACCCATTAAGACTTTTTTCAATTTCTTCTTTTCATCTGCATACAAATTTATTACATCTCTCCTAACTGTCATTCTTGAAATTGGCATCCACTTGGGAAACCCAAACCTAAGAAGAAACCTAAACAAATAATTATCCACTATAGAAAAAGCATGCTCTCTGGTTGCCACTAATTTTGTGATTATCTCTCTTAGTGATTGAGCATCGAAGTTGGAACCCATTTCTATAAGCTTTTTCATGACATCTAAAATCTGTTCTGATTTAAAACTTGAAACCACTTACTTCTTGTTATCAAATCGTGTCAAACATTTGTGTCTTCTCATTGATGATGTAGATCCACCTGTACTTATCATAAATAGTGTACTACAGTACTTACATTGTTGTTTTTTCACAGCATTTATAATTGCCTCCTCAAAATCATTCCATAGTATAGAAGTCATTGCTCTTGATTTTTTTTGCACTACTTACAAGTGCTTCATGAGCATCTATTGAAACTCCTTCATTTTCAGTGTCATGTGAATCCATAGGAGTTTCATTAGAGGAATGTATTCCAATTGGGACATTTGTTGAACTTTGTCTTGAATCACATACTTGCTTGACCAGGGTAGTGATCTGAAATTGTCCTAGAGAGAATCTTGAGCCTGTTCCCCACATACCACTTCTCTTTCCAAAACTGAATTTATAAGACTCCAATCCACAAAAATATCCTCAGCCCCCTTTCGATTGTTAGACCAAGTAAAGCATCGATCTTGGTCTTTGACAGCAAACAAATGGCAATCATAGACTAGCTTATTAAAAACTTTGCAGGACTAAACATCAGGTGGCCAACCCATTTTATCCCCCCTACCACTCATGGAATTAAAATCACCTATTGGTTGACAAGCTTCACCATAGTTCTGCACTAGTCTTTTGAGTTGTTCCCAAGCAATGACTCTCTCTCTCTAGAAATTGTTGGGAGATATAAACCTCCCTCGATGAATTCAACTCCTTTTGTTCAAACTTATGCCACTATCAATCCTACTTCCTTGATTTCTTCCTCCCTCCTATTTTTCTCCATCTGTCAAAAGGGATCAAGAATTTCTCTTGCTGCCCTTGTTTGCCATCCTTCTAGAGAAGTTCATTCTTCCGAAGGGCATTTTGGTTTCTGCATACCTCTCTATTTCTAGCCATTTTCCCACTAGGCCCTTGTCCCTTGTTTTCCCTGGCCTAATCAGCTCCAATCCCTTGATCATTCAGCATGCCTAGCGCATCATCCATCTCTATTTCCACCTCCATCGAATCATCCTTAGTTTGTAAAACCTCAAATCTATTGCTAAATGGATTGGAGAACAAAGTGACATGCTCACCATTTGGACCCATCCTTTTCTCTTCTTATGATCCTTTGAATTAGGGCTAGTTTTCCTGCTAATTTGAGGGTCACCTACGTCTATACTTTTCTCCAATCTAGGATAATCTTTAGGCCCATGACAGTTAACCTCACATGAATGGCAAAATCTCATCTCTCCTTCATAAATCAGACGTTGGGAATGATTTTTCCTACATAAATTCAGCATAACCTCTGACCACATACCTGCTTTTAATGGCACGTCAAAACACACCCTAGTACAATTTGCCGACAAATCTCCTGTGTCCACCTCCAGAAGTTCTGCCCCCAAGTTCTTTGCACTCCTTGAAAAATGCACTGACACCAAAACACAGGATGAAGACTAGGAACATAAACCCACAAAAGTGCCTTCCCCATGGGATCGATAGCCAAATCCATACCCAGCTTCCACCGATTTGTCACATGTATTTTCGCTGCCACATACCAAGTCCTCTTTTTCATGACTACAGTGAATTTATCTTCACTTGATAGTACATATCAAGAAATCATGTTTTCTCAGCGCACAAAATTTAGCAAAAACCCTACCCTGCAGAGTCTATGAAATTCTTGGAAAGCAAACTTATAATCAATGCTTGCCTTTAAAGTATGTCTAATGAAATCACTGACCATTCGAAGGGTTTTGCATTAGCATGTAATTCTCTATTGGAATCAAGATTTTTGCCTTAACATCTTCCTTAACTACTTCCAACAATAGAAGAAAATGCCAATCTCTAGCAGCAACTCTCACCTAGGATTTTCTGTTGTTTTGAGATGTCCTTCCCATGTTCATCCCGTTCCCTTGAGGATATATCACGAGATGCTAGATTAGGGAAGGCCGATGTATCTTTAAGATTCATCTCACCCTCTGGTGTGAAGCCTATAATCATTGTGATTCTAGAAGGAAAGTTCAATCAAGTTCTGCTGGTCCCCATAAATTGGAGTGAATAATTTCAATTGGAGAATGGACAACATTTTTGGAACAATCAAAAGCCGAACAATGTATTTTTCAAATTGAACAATTGAACTAAGTATTGCAATAGGGTCATTCTTAAAGAAAGAACTATTCTAATTTAAGGACTTCAAGATTCCAAAACTAGGATGGCCAAGGTGGCAATGCTAAACCATGGTATCTTTACTCTGAAGAAAAATGGACATAGCTTAGCACTCTGATGAGCCTATACTTGTGCCATCCACAACTTCATGATCAGCACCATTAGAAGATGAGAATGAGGAGTAGACATATAATCCTTGTTTATAGAATTTGATTGGTATGCATGTCTTTAACCAAAAACTTATGACGGTAAAATTCAAGGAAGCATCAATTATCTTTAATAAATTTAGCATTGGTAACAAATTAACACCATTACATGAATATCTAGATGCAATATCAATGTTAGAGATATGAAGATTGACAGTCTTCGACCATCATGCCTTTGGTACTATTATAGTTTGACTTGCTTGAGAGGAAATTTTATTGAGCCATCAGATGATGAGTGTCTTGGTAGCATGCAACATCTTTGGGTTGTTGTCTTGAGGTAATGGAAGCAAACACCTGGCCAGGAATATCAAAGCACTAGTTGGGAGTGTGATTTCCTGCCACAAAACTGACACACCACCGGCTGACAGTTTGCAGCGTTAGAATCTTTAAAAACGAATACCTTCATTATTTTGGTTAGAACTATTTACATTACTGCCAGCCTCTACCGCAGCCATGGTAGTAGATGCCTACAAGGCTACAAGCACAACCATGCTAACTAACAAAAGTGATCATGTCTTCAGCTTGTTGAGCAGTATTCTTATTAAGTTTTTTGAAGCCATTTTTCATGATTTAATAGGATATCATAGAGTTGGGAAAATGTAAGCAACTCTTTCATAGTAGTAAATGATGCAATAAAACTCTCATACTCAGTAAAGAACCCATTAAGCATGTGGTTTACAAGATTATCATCATCAACAAATTCATGACTAACAACACATAAAGAATTGACCATAGAAGTTTAACACGATTCAAATTCTCAACCATACTTTGATCACCTTAATTTATATGCATATACATTTCAATTGCAAAACTATCATACTTGAATGGGATGCATAAGATTTTTCTAATGACTTCAAAGCATCTTGCTAATTAGGAGCATGTAATCTGACCAATAATGGGATCAATCATGACAGCCTTTACAAAACTCAGGGCTAGCTAACCCAAATGTTTCGATTACATATATTCAAGGGTTAACTGATTAATTTATAAGCACAATGTGTGACATCAAATAAAAAGTACATCATCTAGGTGTACATTATTAGAGTGAATAGCAACTATTTATATAATTTATTATTCTTTTACGTAAGTAGTCATTGTTTTTTGCAGTATACCTTCAAAACTCAATTTGCTTTAATGTGATTATCATAGTTCTTTATCTTGAGAGTATGATAACTTGGCTCAATATAGGTTCTACTATGAGCTTTCAGCACAAAAAGGCTCTTTACTGAAGTGTAAAAAAACATCACAAAGAGATAAAAAATCATTAGTAATATCTTATTAATGTGATAAAAAATGTTGGTGAAGGTTTCATTGAAGAAATTCAAGATGTCAGTGAAAATTGGGATATCACTGGTACTATTTCACTTTAGAAAAAAGTAGAAAAAATGCCACAAAGGGTAGTGGGCATGATTGGATAGTCAATTTCTGGTAATGCAATGGTTTGCAGCTATAATTTTGCACAAAAATAAGTTATACTGGTATCTATACTGTCAACTTCAAAATCCATAGCAGTTGCATATTTCAATGGAAAATCTATACTAGTGATATACATTATATATGGAAACCTAACCAAATTTAAATATCACTACAAAATTTGAAGTATTTAGACATTCAAATGGAAAATTAAAAGAATTGCATTCACATTAAAGAAGTTTTGTAACAAAGAGATTCTCCCTTGCTCTGTACACACACACACACACACACACATGTCCAGCTATGTTAATTCAAATGATAAAAAACTATAACTGTCTCTATAATCATAAAAAAGAGCAAATTATGGGTATTAATTACAAAGACATTTACAATCCAAAAACATATAATTAAGTTGAGATCAGACCTTATATCACCAACTCATGCATAGATGTTCAATCTACAAGATATCTTCATGAAATAATCTTCGTTAAACATAATGGTTTACAAATTGAAAAAAGTATCAAAATACAAGTTCAAAGACATAAAACACTTTTAAATGTTTGATGCTATCTTTATTAGGTTTGTGCATGAAAGTTCAGCTTCAAGGACAGCCACATGAAAAGTTTCAGAACCTACCAGTTTTTCCACACTGTCATTCAGAGTTGATCATGTATGCAATGAACACACAACTTAACCAAAATGACAAAATAAGTATAATCAAAGCAGAGTAGTCACACTTGAATATGGAGACCAGTATACAACAGTTTCTAGATTCTTCAACCAATCTGATTGAGAGGAAAGACCAAATTTCTCCTTCAATTCCAGCTTGAGATAAGAAACCATGATCGATAGTTTAAACCCCTTTTAAATAGTATCATCATATGGAACCATATGAATTTCAAGGAGGGGTGCACCCAGAAGTTGAGCGAGCTGGGGAGAGAGAGAAGCTCCATGTGAGGGAAATAGGGGGGATGACTAGGGCTTCCTCTTCATCCCCAAGTGGGTATGAGGCTATTCTGGATCAGGGAGCCAATGATGGCCACCAGTGAGACACTTTAGCCTTTGCCTTCTAATCATGGATCCCCAAAGAAAGTTGTTGCCTCACCGTCAGATGTGCTCAATCATCATGATTCTTGGGTGTAGTTGTTGATGAAAAAAGCTGATAGTCGATTTGAATCTGATAATTCTGTCAGTAATCTGAAATCTACCTTCACAGGTCCTCCTAAATCTCCTTCTAAATATCCTGATTTTAGGCATGTCATTTTCCACTCCCACTCATGGGCTGCTATAATGGAAGACCCTTCTATCCCAAAAAAGGGGACCGACCACCAGAGCTTGCAGTGATTCAAGTGGGCAATAAACAAAGAATCACTGTTTCCAAAGATGCCTTTGAGGAGATGAAAATCTCATTCTTGTGGTCACTTATAGGGTGTTCCTTTCATGGCACCAAGAGAGTAAGCGCGGAAACAAAATTTGTAGTTGAAGGCTCGAATCGACTATGGAAGACCTTGCAGCCTCCATATTCACTGTTTTGGGAAAAGGAGGTTTCCTGGCTTGATTTGCTCATTCAAAAGATATGTTACTAGCTCTTCAGCAACGGTTTTGAAGATTTACGAGGAAGGTTTTGTCTTCAACTGGTGGGATCCTTTGTGTGACATGGAGGTTGAATCGTCAGTCAGAAATCTAATATGGATCTAGATCCCTAAATTAACTTCCCTTATTTGGAATGCTTTGATTTTTAAGGTTGTGGTGAAAGCTTTGAGAGGGAAGTTGATTGCTGTAGATCTCTTCACCTCTTCCTTGCTCAAAACAAGTGGTGCCAAAATATGTGTTGATATGCCACTGAACTTTCAATCTGTTACCAAGGTGGAAATCCAAATGGATGATGCAACATCTTATTCCACCCCATCCATTATGAAGGAAGAATCAGATTTTGCTCGAAATGTAAATCTAACTCATGTCTTCTAGAAAAATGCTCTCTGATCTTAAAGTCTACACCTGAAGATGGAGAGATTGATGTTATACAGCCCCAACAACTGAAGTTCAAGTGAAAAAATGCCACCCGAAAGATAGTCGACACCCACCATCCAGCAACTCCCCTACCCAAAACAATTGATTCCAAGACCTGATGGTGGAAGAGCCTTTTGAGGCCCAGACTGTCAATTCAGAGGCTCTAAATCCAACTGCTGCCACTTGTCATGTTTATAAGCCTATCTCCACTTATGCTGTCGATTCCAAAAAGAAGGCGAGATCTATCAAAAAATATCAAGTCCAAGGGTTGACGTTTGTGAACTAGTTTGCAGCCCGGGCTAGGTATTCCTCCTTCCTAAGGAAAAAGCCACCAAAACATTCCAAGCAAACTTCAAAGTGGCCCATGTCTCAACCCCTTCAATAAATTCAAGAGATTGTAGAGTTCTTCGTCCATGGATGACCCTGAAATTCCCCTTGGTTTTGCCTTTGAAGCTTCAAGAGGCAATTTCATGTCTCTTTTGGATAATAAACATGAGAATTTAGTCAACCCTTGTAGGAAGGAGAGACATGGAAGATCCAAATCAACCCACTTCAAAGAATTGTATAAACCACACTCTATCGCACATCCTTGGCTGACGTTCACAATACCCTTGCATGCTTGCAAAGGAGTGCTCTGATTTCCCTATGGAGGGGATTAAGAAATAGAGCTGGCTATCAAAATCTTATAGATGCTAAAAAAAACCAAACTTCTAATGATTGAGGCATGACTGAAAAGGCTCCAGAATAGAAGGTAATCTCCCCTTTGTCAGAGGCACCATCATTCCAGCCCCATGAAGATTTGTGCGTGGAATGTGAGGGGGTTAGTCCACTTTGCAGCTAGGTGTGCACTCTAACAACTTTTGGTTGATAAACATGATATTCTATTTCTCTTTGATATCATATTGAGTATGTGTAACTTCAATTTACTTCAACTTCAATTTCCTTACATGGCATGGTTTATGAATGATAATAACAACTCTCCACTAGGGATAGTTGTGGGCACCTGGTGTTTGCCCAAATACAAGTGTTGGCTTTTCTTTTGGCTCAACTTGTGGAATCATGCGTAAATCTGACATTCTTCAATTTGTGGTTTTTGGCATGTACATGAGTAGTAATGTTGCTATAAGGTCCTCCTAGTTTGTGGAACTCAAAAGCATTGTGAACAATCTTTCTTGCCTATGTGTTTTGACTAGCGATTTCAATGTGGTTAGAATAGCAAGTAACAAGACAGGCAGAACTCCTAATGTTCAGCCTTGCCATGTATTTAATTCTTTCTTATATCCTTTCAATCTTTGAGTGGTGGAAAACAAAAAAAGGGCATTCACCTGGTTAAACAATAGAAATGGGCATGAGAATATCCAATGCCACCTAGTTTGGAGTATCATACCCATTGGCTAGACAAGTTTGGCAACATATCTACTCTTCAGATTTTGCGTAGAACTCTAAGAGATCACAACCTCCTCACTCTTATGTGGTCAATCCAACTGACGATTGTTGTGGCAAGAGGCTGTTTAAATACCTTATTTTTTAGGGAAGGAAAGAGGAGTGTCACCAAATAGTTGCTTCCAATTGGAATAAAAAGTTTTAGGGATGCCCGATGATTCAGGTTCTCAATATGGAATAGAAGACATGGTGGGAATGTATAAGATAAAATCAAGAAATTGACTATTGAAATAAAGTCACTTCAATCGAATGCTAGAGTGGACTGAGTATGAGTACGTGGTTATTAAAGATCTTGAGGAGGCAATGGAAGATGAAAAATTAATTTGGAAACAAAAATGTAGAGATAGATGGATCAAAGAAGGTGAGCAGATTTCAAAGTTTTTCCATGCTATTGTTAAAGATAAAGGGTATCATAATCTTGGAAATGGAGGGGCCCACTGGAGTTCTTAGGGAGCCGACCAAAATCAAAGACATCTATGAGCTTTATTTTCTTTCCATTTTGTTGACAAATGGTTCTTCAGAGTAGATTCGGGATGATCTCATAGAGAAAAAAATAGTGAGTGAGAATGAAAACTAGTCTCTCCACTTTCCTGTCACTAAGAAGATATTCAAAAGTATTCTTCTTCATGGACAAGTACAGTGTACTGGGTCCAGATGGCTTCTCTATAGAATTCTGCCAATAATTTTAGCACATTATTGGCAAAGAGTTGCTTTGTGCAACTTCCTCTATAAATTTATTACCAAAGTCGTGAAAGAAAGAATGAGGCCTACCCTAACTTGAATAATCTCTAGGAAGCAGGGAGCTTTTCTATAAGGAAGGAAAATCAAGGACAACATTATTGCTGGTCATGAAATTATTCATAGTCTCAACCATCTCCATTGTCCTTCTATCGGCATGAAGGTTGACATGTCCAAAGCTTATGTCGGACTCAATTGGCATTTCCTTCATAATGCCCTTCTATATCTGGGATTTCATCCTCAATGGACTCAGAGAATCATTAGGTGAGTTTATAGCGTTCTCTAGAGGTATTTGGCAAGGTCACCCCTTATATTTATTCATTATTGCTATGTAGATATTTTAGAGAAAAGTGGGCAGACTTCAAGAAAGAATGGCTATTGCCCCTCCCCTTATTTCTCCCAGAGTTAGAGCCCCATCAATTTGCTCTATGCAGAGGACATTTGTGCTTCTCCAAAGGCTGCTGAGATCTCAGTCCAAGCTTTTTGAAATGCCTTTCAGGAGCAGTGCTCCAGTAGAGAGATTATTGTTAACAAGATGAAATCTAACATCTTTTTTTTTTTTTTTAATGTAGATAGTGACAAATGTGCCAAGCTGATTAATATATTAAGATGGGAACAATCTGCTCCCCCTATGACTTAATTGGACATCCTTCTCTTCCATGGTAAATGACTATGAGCCATTGTTCTCTCCTCCTTGAGAAATTATCCAAGTAACTTGCCAGCTAGAAGAGTCGCTTGTTGTCATATGCGGGTCACATCTATCTGATCAAAACTGTGTTTACTTTAAGTGGTAGAGTACTGGGCCTCAATATTACCTTTGCCTATTTATGTTATTAAATACTTGAAAATCAGATGGCTAAATTCTTCTAGAGAAAGGAAAAGCTGCACTACGTTGCATGAAAGAGCCTTTGCAGACTTGGAGAGGGTGGTATTGGGTTTACTTCCTTATGTGACATCAATAAGGCCTCCATGATCCACCTCATGATTAACGTTCCGGTTACAGATGGTATATGACTGCCTCAGGGCTACATACCTATTGGACAACAACATATGGACTTGTAAGGCCCTAAGCCATCAATCTTGGCTTTGAAAATACTTGGTTAAATTTTAGATGAATGTCAAAAATCAAGTGGAATGGAAAATTTCTAATGGTAGAACAAGTAAATTTTGGCCCCAGTCAAAATTTAAAAACTTTAATTTGTCCTTTCTCATGAAAAATTTCTGGCTCCATCCCTGCTTCTATGGTAAGCAAGAAGACTTATCCCACTTATTTTTTGGATGTTCCCTCACACCTTACACCTGGCTCCTTATTGCCCAGACATTTCAGAAACAATGAACACCATGTTCTAACATCATTCAAGAAATTAAGAAATGGCAAAAGATGCCATTTAAGCGAGGCTGGCTGCATAAATGCTGGGATATGATTCTCCCCACTACAGTTCTGGAAAACATAGATGATCAGCAATGAGATTATTCATCAAGGCGTCCATTACTCTGTAAAATCCTTCAAACGAACTGTATGGAAAGCTTGTGTGGATGCCTTCCTAGCATGAAAATGGGGGGATGCAGAAAAAGAATTTCGCACACACCTTTGGATTAATCATGGCATTAATCTTACTGATCCATGGCCTCAATTACAACAACCCATTGTGTTGTTCATCTTATTGGCATTTGGATTGGGAAAGACTTCAGAGTTGGGTACACCATTATTGAGGGAGCAGGTCAGATACTGGAACAAGGTGTTTATTCGAATTGTGGTGGCTACATCATTACTGAACTCAAAGTGCTCAATCATGTTGCAAAGAAGATAAGTCAGGCCACTCTTTCCACCTACATATACACCAATTTCAGAAAATGGAGAACCACCATTGTAAGATCCCTAGAAGGCAGGAATCGCGGTCTTAGCAGATTTTTAGATCTACAAAATATTACCTCAAAAAATTTCCAATAGTTAATCTTCCGATGCAGCTCATTGAAATTATTTTGATTCCCATACAAAGAGCTGTAAATCCTCTAGTTTTGTTGGTCTGAGTCACTCAGTTTGAGTCTGATAATCGTTTTTAGTTCATATTTTCCCTCAGGGTGCTGGCTAAGATGGATTGAGTTTATTATTACAACATAGACTTTAACTTTCTCTTGTTTCATTTATTCACCGTATCTTTGTACAGCTCATCTTTGAATAATAAAAAATTAGGAGTCCTATCTCTCCGCAGGTTTACATCGGAATTTCAAGGAGGCCATGACAGTTAATAGTGGTGCTATTCTCATTAGTTTCATCGCGTATGCCACAATCACCAACAAAGAAATAGGGTACAAGTACAATTTACTCAAGTGAGCAAGCAAAATGTTTGAAGTACTTCAGATTCAACATATAGAAAATAACTAGTTGAGTGGCTTCTAGAAGGTAGACGTCCCATTGGATTTTCAGAAGACACAGTTCAGCACTTGTGAGAAAGACAGGGAGAGAGAGAGAGAGAGAGAGAGAAAGAGAGATAGAGATGGTTAGTGCTTCTCTCATGGCGATAGAAACTAGAAGGAGAAGTAAAATTTTTTAGGCTTTTTTGTCATACTGGCTAAGTACTTACGGTTTGATATATATCCATTGAAGTTAGAAACTAAGAAGCAAGTTATTTTAAATTATACAGTCATTTATCATGAAAAAAAAGATGAAGCTGAAAGTGTAAATGTGTACTTTTAGTTGCTCTTTTCACGCTTTTTTTCTTCTCTTTCCTTTCCTTTTTGGTCCCTCTAATAAAGTTGTTTGGATGGTTGCAAATATCCACCATTTAGCCGTAAAATGCAAAAAGTTGGCCAATACAAAGCCTGAAACATTAAATCTTTTTGTGTTATTAGATATTTAAAACATTTTATAGTCAGTGAAATACTGATAGTATATTGAGATGATGCTGCAGCGGCAGAGCCATAATTTTTTCACTGAGGGCACTAGTTCATAAAATCTTTGACCCTTTGTATAGGAAGCAAAATGAATAAAAGACACCATATGTAAATAAGTAAATGCTTGATGGGCAACTTATTTATAAATATGCAAATTTTTAGAGTTAACCAATATATAAGTAAATAAATTCTAATGGACTGCGTGGCCATCAGCCCAGCACAAGCTCACATGTTGCTCCGCGTTGATTTTTGAAAACGCGCCTGAAAACGACGTTGACTGTTTCAATTTAAGTAACTCTTACACCCTTCGTAAAGGAAAGCTCCTTCTACGTTATGAGCTAACATTGGCAAGGTATGTTCCAATTTTTCCACTATGAAGGGTATTTTTGTAATTTTATACTGATTTTTTCTTCCCTTCGCCCTTAGAAGGAAGGGATCTTCCATATAATATGAAGGAGCATTTTGGTCATTTCTTACCTATTACACATGGTCAATTTTTAGGGGCCATAACATATAACTTGCTCTATGATCAAAATATGTACAAGACATGAAGAGGCCAACTGAACCCCACCCACTGAAGTCATGGTTTACCAAACAAAAGAAAGTGAGGAATAGCAATTCGAGAAGAAAATGCGATATCTTTTGGAGTGGGCTGGCTGGCAGCAAATAATTTTCATGACTGGTGCTTTTCAGAAAATCCTTGCCTTTTAAAAAAGACACTCGAGAATTGATAAAAAGCAGGGGAACCCCAAAAGGAATGACCCGTTGTAACGCCTAAAGATGAAGCTGCATCATGATGCTGGCGCTTTTACGAAAGGCTGAATGGAGCATCCTTCTTCAATTAGGACAGGGACAAAAGATATTGGGTCCTGTCGTTCCAACATCACAAGCATAATCTTCTTTGGCACCTTCTGCTACGAATATCTGAAACTTGTCATGTCAATATTCTACCCCGACAAAATATTGAGTGCAGAATATGGAAAAAGTATGAGCTGTTCAAACATATTTCAAATTTGGACGCCTATAGATCCTTTATTTTCTACTCTTCAAATCTCATGTATCTGATGTTCTTACGCGTTCATATAGGCCTACTTTCTTCAGTCTATTTGCCTAATTTGTATATTAAATTCAATTTCGTGGGTGTGATAACAAGGTTGATTTGGTGTAAAGTACCTTATTGGTTGATAGAATCTGATGTGCATCAAGCTTTTCTCTACCATGATCTGAAAATTACCTTGCAAAGGTGTTAAGCTTTGTATGATCAGAAGAAATATTTCATCGTCAAAGGTTGGAATAAAGAAGTGGGTAGGTTTTGACCGATACTCAACATATTTATACCGCCACATTTGGCCAAAATGGACAACAAAATTCCACATATATAAGATGGAATCGTATGATCACTAGAAAAACATAAAACAATTAATCCGCACATTTGTCTTTTTAATGAAATGTATAATTTTGATCATTCATACAATTATTCTATTTCTGACTCTAATTGTATGATTAGTCTTATGAAATAAGACGGCTTAATTCATGGTTGGACGGCCAGTAGACGATCAAACCACAGTAAAAAATCTAATACCTCCTGCATGGAAGCTGCAACGTGAGCGATAGATGATATGACCGCGCTCTGCTACAGACTAATAAGAAGCATGTTTTTATCTTTGGGGCCACTATATGATTTCCAGAATTGCCACAGGGGGTCAAATTAAAATTTTTAACAATGTCAAATGAAAAGACTTAATTTTTCAAGGACTGAAGGAGCGCTATAGCAAAGGCTGTACATGAGAGGAATCAAACTCAGTCAGCTCGACTAATATCTTGCTCCGCTTGAGCTCAAGCTGAACCTTACAAGGTCAGCTTGAGCGTGACTCGATAGGCCAAGTCTCGGCTTGAGCCTAAGTCATTTAAATTCATTTACGAACTCCCCTATTTGACTTGATCTCTTTCATTGGTTTTAAGCTTGGAAATTACATAAAAAAAGAAAGTTAACCTTATTAAATGAGTTTACCCAAGTTTAATCAAGTCAAGTTCATATAACTAAAACTATACTCGTTTATAAACTTGAATTTTCAGTTAAGCTTGTGCTCGACTCGTTTGCAAATGAGTCGAGCTTAATTGAGTGAATTTGGGTCGAGCTTGAGTTAGCATGACTTGTTGTACAACCCTAACCATGACCCCCAAGATGAGGGCTATGTGCGAGTCCAGTCCATAATAGGGATGGACGTAAGACCAGAGCCTCGTGTCAATAGAGAGGGTCGGGATATTGGATGCGTATCATCACCTTCTCTTCTGCCCGCCCCTATTCATTCTGTATGTGGGTGCGCGTGTACAGATTAATTTATTGGTTCTTTCAACATATTATGCTGAACGCATCTGTTCGCAGCACCAAAATAGTAGGCCTAACGCAATTTCAACTAAACCTGTTCTGGCGTTTACAGGATATTGCTCTGAGTTCCTTTGCTTCGGGAAACCTTCGGCTGGTATTATCAGTTATAGCTAGAGAGAGATTCTACTCGCTGGTGCCTATCTGTTGCATTGCATGCTTAAGCCATAGTCTATATACCAGCCGAAGGTTTTGTAATTTTAACGAACTGATTTATGATTTCCTTGTCCTTAAACATAGGAATTAAATAAAATCAAAAGTACTGCCAGTCAGATATGATTTCAATGGAACACCCTTAAGCTTTTCTCAAAATTAATTAATGATCTGGTTTGCTTATTGATAAATTGCTCTAAAGTCCAGTTGCGCTCTAAAATATTTATCAATAGATTAATGTTTCTTAGTACTTTGGTAAAGCCCACGCCTATGAAATTAACCTGCAAGCTCATTTCCCGTCATAGATTCAATTTGGTCAAAACAATTCGCAGTGACGATGGAGATGCTTGCACATTGAATGGAGCACAATTAGTGGGGTATGAATTAGATAGAGATGACAGTAGATGTCGTGCCTCCTGCCAAATCTTATGCATGGTGAGGAATCTAGCAGACCTTCTAATTCTTTATGCCATAAAAATATCTTGCATATTGAATGCAGCACACTCTCGAAATGCCCTTTTGTTGGGCCAAAGATTTTTTTGAGTTTTATAGAGATTTCTTTTTGGTCATTTAGTCACTGTAGAAGTCTAAGATGCTTATCTTTTGTTGCAAGTAATTGCAGTTCCTGTTGGTTTAGATTAGGAACCAATACTAGAGAATCCAGTAAGCATGACCATAAACGAACTATATTATGATCATATTATTAGAGCTTTTGTTGTATGATTGTATCTATGACACAGTGCTAAAGAACACCGTTTTTTTAAAGAATAAAAAGGAAGAAATTGCCTGGATGGTAAGCTAAATTCTTCTTGGAATTTGAATATGATATTGTGAAATGTCATATGCGTATTAATTTTGTCCAAAATGTAAAAAATATCTCATTTTTGTAAATAAATTAATTCCATATTATTTGTGGTTTAAAGCCCACGCCTATGAAAATTAACCTGCACGCTCATTTCCTGTGCAAAGACGCAATTTGGAAAACAACTCGCAATGACGATGGTGATGCTTGGTGAGGTATGAAGATAGAGATGACAGTAGCTATCGTGGCTTCTCCCAAATCTTATGCATTGTGAGGAATCTAGTAGACATTTTATGCTTTATACCATAAAAATATCTTGTATATTGAATGCAGCACACTTCCGAAATGCCCTTTTTTTGGGCCAACGATTTTTTCAGATATGCTAACTATTGGAGTTCTATAGAGATTTCTTTGTGGTCACTTAGTCACTGTAGAAGTTTAAGATGCCTATCTTTTGTTGCAAATAATTGTAGTTACTGTTGGTTTAGATTAGGAATCAATACTAACGAATCCATTAAGCATCACCATAAACGAATTATATTATGAGAATATTAGAGTTTTTGTGGTATCTATGACACTCGGCTAAAGAACACTGTTTTTAAAACGAAAAAAGAAGAAATTGCCTGGATGGTGAAGAAATAAATATGCCGAAAACCTTCTTGGAATTTGAATATGATATTTGTAAAATGGAATATGCTTATTAGTTTTTCCCAATTAATGTAAAAAAAGTGTCATTTTTGAAAATGAATAATTCCACAGTTGATGATTTTTCGCCCCATCTCTACGTGAGATGGGGAGACACTGAAATCTTGATCACTTTCAAACTGAAGATGATAGGTCCAACATGAAACTTGACCGGTGCCAACCGCTATGTGTCATGAAATATACCTGAAGCAATGAGCTTCCTGCCTCCTCCAACTGTCAGAATTCTTCTAGGCTTTGTCGTAGCGCTCTGATTTGATAGTCTTCTACCAGCTTATTCCAAAAGCACATTTCTTCACGATGTTCTTTGGTCCAGCTTAATTAATTTCATACTAAATGGGCACAACTCTTCCACACGCTTTGTTGCAAGTTACTGATTTGATGAATGTTTTTGAGCTTAGCATCTCCATTATTCAATTCTTGACCGTCTTCAACTTGACGTTCTTGGTCTAACTTTAGGCGTAACTCTTGTAGGTATTTTGTCACCGTCAAAAGGAAATTGATACGTTGATTAGACCTTTGTAGCAAAATACCATTCCACTGCGTATATTCTACTAAAGCGTGCTCAAATTCCTGAACAAAGGTATACATACACGTGTATGTGTGCATAGCTGCACTGCCTGTGGTTAAGACAACTCACCAAAATTTTTCTACTTTCCTGATTACCGTGTCACTAGAAGAGACACAATCTAGTAGTGGAATACTGAACTTATTTTAAATTGAAGATTGATCCAAACCACTTTGTCAGGTGTATTGAAATATTGTTTATAGATCCAAATTTCATAAGGCTTTTGCTTTGGTGGCTCGTCATCCTTAACATGACAGCTGATCGAAATTATGGTTGAGGGTCTCTCCCACTGTGAAGGGGGAAAGCCAATGGTTGAAATGCGAAATCTACCGTATATGGCCTGGGTGAAGGCAGACTATGTGGGATATTAATTCAACTAAATGGACAAAATGAAACAAAGATAAAACCGAATCCTTATTTTACTACTACAGATACAAAAGTCATATATGATTTATACATTACAAATCATTATTCAATTAGATGAAAGGATATTTCGCCTCACAGTGCAATGAAATTTTTAGCCACAAACATGGCCGGGTAAATGCAAAAGACACAACTCTGGTGTGCATCCGGTTGGATTCATGGGTAGGGGTCTTGCCATATGTTTAGGGGTTGTTTGATAATGAGAACAGTTTGCTATTGTTTCATGAATTTACCTCAAAAATTACCGTACATTCAAAACACTAATAGATTGTTATCATTGTCAAAGAACCCCTTAGCACTGTTTTTGGCAATAATAACACATTGTTACTATTCATGAATATGCTTGGAAAATAGATAAATTCATGTAACTTGCTATATATGGTGTTTTATATATATCTATTCTATTTTTTGGACAGTTTAATGGGAGAGTAACAAATTGTTTTTGTTACCAAACAGCAGTCGTTTGGCAGTAAAGACACTGGGTGTGTCTCTCTGAATATTTGGGACAGATTCATTGGACACTCTCAAAGTGCCTTTTGTACCAAAACGACCTAAGGACTAAATCAGCCGAGACCACGACCACCTTTTCCTCCATGTGCAATTAGTTGATTCTAGCGGCAGAGGCGATGGTCATTCCACCATACCATACGTAAGTGGCACCCCATTTCATGTGTGTGATTAGTTGCGTCTCCTTCCATGAACCGGGAAGGGGTTGGATGCGACAGGGCTCCCTACACCTGCCAGAGCCGCATCTATAGCAGAGATGGCTGCAATGCTAAACATATCAAACTGGGTGAGGACCACTTGGAACGACGTCTACCACTTGGAACCACATCTATAACTACATCTACAGACAAATGAGAAAAGCCTTGAATTTGACGTTCAATTGCTCGAGATAAGGTTGACTATATATGCTTTTGTTTTTAGTTCACTAAAGAGCATGCCGCCCAAGAATACGCAATCTGAAGTACACAATTGGGAAAGAAGTTTTCTTGTTATGAGGGCCTTTTAGGAGATGGAGATTGCCTACATCGTGAGCACGAGCAAATGGAAAGTTGCAAGTCAAATCCACCATGCTGCACAAGGTGAATCCCTTTATTTGCAAAGGTTCCTAGTAGTCTAATAGAGCAGGCATAGTAGATTGCTTCATAGAGGATGGGTTTCACCTTCCCAACCCCACAGT
Organism: Nymphaea thermarum; assembly: GCA_011799765.1. Taxonomy (NCBI): domain Eukaryota; kingdom Viridiplantae; phylum Streptophyta; class Magnoliopsida; order Nymphaeales; family Nymphaeaceae; genus Nymphaea; species Nymphaea thermarum. The sequence goes on along the minus strand of JAANDH010000014.1, from coordinate 758,109 downwards.
ATTCGAGGCCTCCATGGAGGTCCGCAAGGGGGAGAGTACTAGTGCCCTCCTCTGTGTTTCTCTAACTCCTACTCTCTTTAACCGTGCACTAATGTTAACTCATGCAAAGAATTCCAATTAAGAGTGAGAAAAGTGAGGACGATTGTCACTTCAATAGAAAAATTTGAGCAAATTGCTGAGTAGGAAGGTCTCTTGACATTGAATGTAGTGCCAGCAAAGAGACCTGACAGAGAAAGAAGGGGAAATAACGGCACCACGACACGTCAAAGGTGCAGGCCAATGACCCAAGTCAAGTGTGCCGAGCACTTAGTCATGTTCATGGTGCGCCCGCCAGTGTCCGGGTTCCCCGATTTGGGTTCATGAGTACTGATATATATATATATATATATATATATACCATTGAAAAATCCCATATTTTAACATGCATAAACCCTACCCTGGAAGGCATTTTTTCTGGACAATGTCTGTTCTTTATGAACGAGATTAGGGGTTTTATATGGACTCGCCTTTCATGAAACAGTGCTGCACAGTTCTTTTATAATTTGAAGATAGTACCTATGATTAATTCTTGACCACGGCCAGGGGATTGTACCACCTGTAAAGAATCTTGAAAAGTCACTCATATATTCCAACTTTATGCCAAGACAACTTTATCTGCTTTTTTCAATCATTCGCAACTGAAGAAAAGAAAATTGTACCAATATTGAAAACACTGGATTATTTTGTCAAGAATAATCCTGACCTACCTTGGACCTAGGGACATCTGCTAGAATAAGGTAAGAAACAATTATAATGTTTTTTGTGAATGGCGAAAAATAATTGCAAGTTTTACGGTCGAGTTTATTAATTTCTCAAAGATTTACCTTTGCAATTCCAGGAGTATCAAACTCCTCCTTAGAGACTTCCAAAGTTGACATCAAGAGTTCCATATGAAATGTGCATCTTTCAAAATACTTATTGTTAAGTGTCTGCATAATTCTAGCTTGCCTACTAAAAGAAAAAAAGTTGACTCCCAATATAGGCGGACGACATTGACAGCCCTAGTCGAAGAGGAATCCCATTTAGGTCTCTTGCCAAAGCAATTGGACTTAAGAATATCAAGATTAAAGCTTCATCTCTAGTTAAACTGGTAATGATGCATGTGATTAGGGTTTATCTTAAAAAATTTTGGCTAGCTTCGAGAACGCTTTTGTCCTAAGGCTTAATATATATGAAAATACTAATTTGCACATGGAATCAGGAAAAAGATAACTTTTACAGTTCAATTCATAGTGTGGAATTTAGAGTGGTGAGATTAGGAGCATACATAAATGATGTGCGCAGCATACCCCTTCCTCCTGCCCCCTCAGAAAAAAACCGAGAGAGAGTGAGATGGAGAGAATTTGCTCACTTTCTAAATAAAAAAGCAACTTTAACCATTGGACAATCATTGGAATAGGGATGACTAAAGCAAGACCACCCATACTTATCCACTGAAGGAAATGGAGGTCCATTTCACTGCCAAACCATTCGGGAATCTTACAATCCCACTTGTTGAGAGAGAGATGCTTCAACTTTACCAGGCTCTCTATCCCTCAAGGGGCACTATGTCTCAAGGGGCATGTTGCAAGTTTAACCAGCCAGCAAGACAGCTTACACTTAAGGGGTTTGAGGTTTGAACCTCATGGTTGCTATCATGCTATGGTATTATTCATCTGGGCAACAAATAATAATGGCAAGCATGACATCCGAGTTGAAGTATGTAAGGTAGGTCCACCAAAGCTAAGAAGCAAGCAGAACCTTACATGCATAAGGGTATTGTGTTGGGGGTTTTATATCGAAGGGGTTTTCCTTAAGTAAACACTAAAAAAAATAAATAAATAAACTTTACTAGGCTCCCGACATGTTTTGGATCGACCTAGACAAGTCTGGTAAAAAAAAAAGACCAAACAGGCCCACATCTTGTTTGCACTAGAGTTTGCATACAAGTCCAAAAACCCAACAGATCTAAACTGTTTGCCCTCTTTGCTACCATGGTTCCCGCAGATCACATTTGAGGTTGAACCCAAGTCCAAGTTCAGAAACAATTAAATGTCTTAATCAGATCCAATTTGGTGGCATGTGGAAAAATCTTCAGTGACCCGTATTCGACCCAAAATTTCTTTTTTAAATAGAAGGGAAAAAAAGGTGTACAACAATAAAGCTGAAGATTCCTTTCAGGTGCAAGTGACCAGGGGAGCAAGCATGATCGTTGTTTGCTAAAGAAAAGATTGAGACAATAAAAAAGAGGATTTGGTAAGAAGAATAATGTTTTACTTTTGGCAACACGTTCCTACAAAACACATCACCAAAACCACGGTATTCTTATTTTTGTTCATGCGAATATTTATTCTAGAAACAAACTGAAAGAGTCCAAGTGTTTGCCATTTGGCATACTTATACAATTGAATACTTTCAATAAACAATATTGAAGAACGATTAATAATCATTATGGAATTCCCATAGTTGATCCCATAAATGGCTAAAATTTACATGTAATTTTTTTTTATAGTTCTAGTAAGCATGTGTAGTGGCATATGTGTGTCATAATGCATAGGCACAAACACTCAGCAAGACAGAGAGAAAGAGAGAGTAAAACAAGTCTCTTATTGGCTTTATAAGCTGAGAGAGAGAGAGAGAGAGAGAGAGAGAGAGAGAGAGAGAGAAAGAGAGAGAATTTTTGACAATTATAACCTAAGCTAGTGTTCTTAGATTCATGACCTCCTTCATGGAAGATCATGCTGCTCCATGCTGGGTATGATAAAAGCCAAGTCACCTAGTCAACAAGATTAGATAAAAGTACACCGACATGGCTGAGTCACCTAGTCAACTCGCTAACCCGATGTTTCGGTTGTTTGCCGATTAAGTCCGATTCTCGGGTTTGTCAACTATGATAAAAACGTTAAAGGAGAGGGCAGAGCTAGGCCGCCCGCATAGGAAAGGTGAATAAGTGAGCGTAACAACAAACAACCAACTTTTACGGGCCACTCGAGGCCAAAGAGGTGAGAATTAGGGGAAGGTCGAGGGTGCATTTAACATCAATTGATTTCGTGCAGGAAGAAATAATTGATCCAAATGGCAGCTACCTCAATTCTCTCTCACAAAAAGTAACTCAATTTTGAAATTGAAATACTAACTATTGCAATAAGAACTGCTGCAGCTATAAGAGCATGCGCAAAACTTATAACGTGAAAATGTAGGCTTGCTTTTGACTATAATAAACTCCATGCAAATAGAAATTGTCAAATAATTAGTATACGAAAATTTAAATAGAAAGTCTGGTTTGACACACAAAGGACACATTTGAGTTTGTCTTTCGATCGGTAACTTGATCTTAATTAAAACTCATAACTGAATTTGTCTCTCTTTATTCGATACCCAACACTGCACATTCATTAAAATCAAGAGAGGAAGAATACCCGTTCAGAGTTGATCGATTAAATAAGCATGGACATCCAATCACACCCAGTCGTTTCCATTTACCGACCAATATATAGATGACAAGCCTTCTAGTTTGCTACCACTACGTGGGAACTAGGAATAAAACCTGACATTTAGAACAAGGAATTCTACGTGTCCCATTAAATGAAAAACTAATCACTGGAATATCATTAAGGGAAAAGGTAGCACAAGCTTACAAAACCCAAAAAAGAAAAAGGAGATGTGAAATTCCAGAAGAATAAAAGTCCATGTTACGGCATATCCCCATCAATCTCATATCTTTCATATCATCTAAAGTTCTTGCTAAAGTGGCACTAGCTGCGCAACCCCAACATGCATGTGCTTTCCAACCCAAACATATCCTTCAATAAAAAGAGAAACCACATTATCAGTTATTTGGTGCATGATAGCTAGCAGCCATGGCCCATCATCAGAATTTTCTCATGCCTATCCATGAAACCTTTCATAAGTATAAATACCCTGCGTGGCACTCCCCACTACACTCAAGCTCTTATATCGATCGACAAGAATTTCTTCTTGATCTTTCGCCTTCTTTCTACAACACTTGTTTTTCTTTAGAAATGGAGTCGAATCGGAAGCGCAAGGGGTTCATGAAGAGCAAGTTGGTGATGACTTTTTACCGTGCAACAAAGCCCACGACCTCGACGCCGATCAGTGGTAAGGTTAAGCCTGACCCATTCCCATCACATGCCTCTGTAGACTATATAGTAGAAGGGAAGTCGATTCCTCCTACAGCAACAAAGCAAAGAATGATGGGTATGAAGAAGAAAGGTGATGAAGCCGCTGAAGTGGGGGCTCATGCCAGTGATGGTGTGAGTGGTGGAGGTGAAGATAGTGTGGATAAGAGGGCGGCCCTCTATATATCGCGTGTCCAAGAGCGTATAAGGTTGCAAAGGGCTGAATCGGAGAGGAGGCAACGCTAGCTATCCCATTAGGTTAGCTCATTCTCTTTCGCGAAAAGAGAAAAAGAGAAAGAAAAAAGAAGCGGAATATGTTCCGACTGCTCTTTAGTTCATCTGTTTCTTATGAAAAGAATGCGTGTTCGTCGATCGGTTATAGTTGTAGCAATTTTGTCATTCTCTGTGCTGTACTCGTCTAGAGGCGCATGTAATCAGATGTTTCATATGTAGCGTCTCTTCTCTCTCTCTATCGTGTGTATATATATATATAATATTTAATATTTGAGGTAAGAGGTTATACTTTACGGTGGAACCAGGGGTGGAATCAAATATAGCCGGGAAGAGTTCATGCCTTCCCTCACCTGCAAAAAAAAAATTTGGGCATTGAATTCTGTACTTCGGTTAAGAATCTTAATTTGTGCCAAACCTACATATTTAATAACGATGCGGTCCAAAATTTGCATCACCAGCTCAGATTTCAGTTAAGCAGGATTTGACCCACTGCCTAAAGAAGGCCAAAGCTCCCACCCAACCTCTCATCTCGTAAGGTACATGGCTTGGTTTCTAAAGTAACCAGCTTAGATTTAATTTTTCGAAACTCAACAAGCAGACTAAAGTAAAATTTTTTGCCCAACACTAGACTTGTTTATAAAAATTGCAGATCAAATCCAAATTAATCTGATTTCCATTCAAATCCGTTTCTACCAGATTCCATCAAACCGACTGAGATTCGGGTCCATAATAAAGTAAACTTAACCCATCGTTGTCAAATAATTGTGATGTTTTTTCTTTCATCCCTTCCACTTCTTCTCCTCATCCTCAAAATGCACCAAGGATGTTCTCTTCTACTTTGTATTTAGAGAGGTTGAAAGGAAGAAACTGGAAAGGGGGGGGGGGGGGGGGGGGGGGGGGGGGGGGGGGGGGGGGGGGGGGGGGGGGGGGGGGGGTGGCGGCCAGTGAAAAAATGGCAAATCCATATTTTAGGTCTAACAAAAAGGTGTGACATTGATTCGTGTCCATAGTGAGATAAGAGCAACCAAAAGTGATTTGGAACTCTACTTATCAAGCTCATAACTCCTTTGTCCTTTATTATACTCCAAATTTCATTATTTCACTAATTTATTTAAGTAGTGTTGACATACTACATATGTGGAGAGTAGCACTGTCCAGCAATGCATCTGCATTAGAGTAAAGCTACCAAGAACTAAGGATTTAGGCTATTATGTATATCCAACATATAAAAGAATGTATTATGTTGAACAAATTATAAGAAATTAGCAATGAAATCCAACAGCGTTAGAGTGAAGCTATTTATATATATATATATCATCGTCGGCAAACAGGCTCAGAGACTGGATTAGCGAGTTGACTGGGGGACTTGGCTGAGCCAACTCTAATATTTTATATTAAGTTGAAAAGGTAAAGAAAATTGGCAGCGTACTGCCGCAGCAAGCAAAAGGCAGAGAGTGAGAGGGAAGAAAATGGGCATGGGAGTGAGAAGACTAGAGAAATCGAAAGAGAAAAAGGCCGGTCATTGAGAGAGAAGAGAGAGAGAGAGAGAGAGAAGAAAAAGGAGATATTGCCATACGGAAAAGAGAGATGGAGAGGAAGAAGAAAAAGAAGGGGCAATACTAGAGACAAAAAAAGAGAAAGAGAGAGCTGAAAAGGATTTCAGTAATTGGGACATGTTCAACGAGTCATAGACAGACAAACAAAACAGCTTAGAGAGAGAATTGATGTGTGAACTTAGTCGGATGTTCAGGACTCCAAAACACTTTCACAATGGCAGTGACCTCAGTCTTGGACATTTGAAAATCGTAAACTGCTCCTTGAAATAATACATTATTCCTCATAATCAAGATGTGCCATACGGAAAAGAGAGATGGAGAGGAAGAAGAAAAAGAAGGGGCAATACTAGAGACAAAGAAAGAGAAAGAGAGAGCTGAAAAGGATTTCAGTAATTGGGACATGTTCAACGAGTCATAGACAGACAAACAAAACAGCTTAGAGAGAGAATTGATGTGTGAACTTAGTCGGATGTTCAGGACTCCAAAACACTTTCACAATGGCAGTGACCTCAGTCTGGACATTTGAAAATCGTAAACTGCTCCTTGAAATAATACATTATTCCTCATAATCAAGATGTCCACCAAAAGCAGCAGAGCCAAGTTCACCACATAAAACGCCATTGCATTGATCTCCGAATAAGCATGGGACCAAAGAGATATGTAAATTTAAATTTAAAGAGATAATACCACTGGGCAGGGGCGCAGCCAAGATTTTTTTCAGAGGCGGGCCAAATAATTCAATCTCAGAAATGGGTAGGGCCAAACTGAACCTGAATCTAAAAAATACATTTCACAACTAAAACTTTTTAATTTTTTTAATGTATTTTTTTTTTCGAATAGTTGGGGTGGGGCCATGGCCTAGGTAGCCCACCCCCTCCCTCCGCCCCTGCCACTGGGGAAGGATGATTCCATGATGGATGGTGCAGTTTCTGAACTTCCTCACAGCCCTGAAATAGATTATGTGAGTTTGCTTCCTCTTGCCATATAGGACACACCAATTAGTCAAATATAAACCCCAATGGTTCAGATTGCAAAGGATCAAATAATAAATATGATCTCACACAGTTTTGTAGGTGTCATTGAGGTGCACTAGAAATTGGATCTCCTTGACCTTTTGTTGTTTATTAGCCACTTCCTTCAAAGCACAGCTGCAAACAAGTAGGACTAGCACTATTATATGCCAGTTCGTCCTAATAGGACTTTAGCATGTGTAGTATGCAGCCACAAAAAGAGTATCCTAATGCAAGAGACTTACCACACTCTTGAGTATGTACTTGCACGGAGCTATGATATGTGTGAACCGCTCCTTCAAATCGTTCCAAACTTTGCAAACAGTGGAAGCGTATATAACACTACTAGCAAGTTTTCTGGACATTTAGTTCAGAATCTAGGAGAGCACCATATGATTGCCTTTTCTCTAAAAAATGAAATTAGCAAAGGAGATGTCTGTTGGTGCAAAGTACCATCTATGAATGCAATCTTCTTCTTAATGCACAATGCCATGGTCATTGTGTTGCTCTAGGTAGCATAGTTGCCGCTTGTGAGAAGTTTAGAGACCAATACAGTGCCTAGATGATCAGAATGGTGAAGAAAGAAAGGATTGGAGGGTTCTGGAACACAATTCCAATCCTCAGTGGTGAAATTCCAATCCTCAGTGGTGAATTACCAAATTGCTCTAATACCAAGTGTTAAGAAATAGAGCAATGATAGCTATGAATGAAACACAAGAGATTGGACAAGAAAAGAGAGAAATAGAGTTGTTCAATAGTAGAACAAAATGCTTCTCATTAATTATTTTCTTTTTTATAGAATAAATATTTGTCTGATGCACACAATGGCAAAGTAGGAACAAGAAAAATCAATTCATTACAAATGGTTGATTATGGCCGATTTTCAAGTCTTCTGCACACTTTTGGGTACAGCTACAAGACACATACATTTTCTTTGCTGTTGAAAATTAATTTCATAATTACATTTCAGGAAGTAAATTTGTTAGTCACCTACTGCAACATCACCAATTATCTGGAACAGCATGAACCTAACTTTGTTTTAACAGGACCAAAAACATAAGAAAAACAAAAGGGGAGGAGAATGAGAAAGCATAAGCCAACAAGGGTTGCAATTGAACAACTATAGCTAGGGAGGAAGAAATTTAACAAAACAGGGGAAATGGTGGGAAGAAAATGTGATGTAACAGAGGAAAGAGGGGTGACAAAATAGCAAGGAAAAAGTATAAGGCTACAAGAAGGAACAAAGAGAAAGGCAACTACAAAAATCATGACACTTGGGGGCTAGATGAGAAGCGAACAACGGGTACTTAAGCATTTACCAAAGAGGAAGAAGAGGAATGAACCAAAAATGGTAAAGAAACTGTAGAGGAGATGCAAGTAAAGGGCAAAGAAGCATGCAACACCTAGGAACATGTAGCCTGAGTTAAAACTTGACAAACATTGTATTGGGCATGCAAGTGAAACATTGACGAATTGAAAGTGTTTTAACTAAAATATGAAAAAGAGCAGGCAAGATCCACAAATCTAGAAGAACTCGGCAGCTAAATGATACTGAATGTCCACAAATCTAGAGGGCGTCACTAGCTAATTGATACTGAATGGTTGACCTTGTAGGAGAGACTGCTAACTATGAATGTAAGAAGTTGGATGATGGCTGGTAGGAACAAAGTGCCCTTTAAAAAAGAGGGAGAGGAGTGTAAAAGGGTGACCACAAAATGTGCAAGATGGAGATTGTCACTTGTCGAGGTAAGACAAAACAAATGCCCCCAATCAACATGTTGTGGCTCAGGAAAGACTGCCTTACGAAGATGGGATCGAAATGGAAATATCCACCATGCCCAGGAGTAGTGGCTAGGTCTAAATTTTCTTGAAACGAAAATGAAAAGTATGAAAAAAATGGAAGGAGAGAGCAGACTAAATGGAATTAGCACACCTTCTACATGAAACTAACTAATAGGTGGATGTTAGCACCACGCATGACCCATCGAGCAAGTTTGATCTTAAGAAATCCAAAAAATGTAGCAAAAAATCCAAATGAGCCGAACTATAACTTTCATGCATGTTTCAAGGCATTAAGGCATCTAGGAAAGGGCCATATGTTTAGATCACCAACCATCTTACAAGGTGTGTTGACATATGTTGAAAGGGTTGCTAGCAAAGACAATTTCCAGATCCCATCATTATGTCAGTTGCCATATTGCTTTGAATGGTTAAAGTTTCTCATTGGAGTGACTCATGTAAGAAATAGAGTTGAAAAGGTTAGCTTTAAGCAAAAGACATGGATTGGGGGTTCTTTGTGCCGAATGTGCGAGTTGGCAGCTCCTTTGACTCGGTCCAGCTTTTATCTGTTTGTATGTGAATATTTTTTTATTGTAAACTAAACTAAGTTTTCTTTTCACAAAAGACACAAAATGAATGTCATCTTGGTCTGCACTTTGCCTACATGTAAAATTTTTGCTTTTTGTACCAGTTTTTGAGATGAATTTACAAAGAGACTCGTGTTTGAATTTTGAACATGGAAGAAAAAACAATGGGAGATAGAACCCATCCTATTAGTATGTTGCTCAGTCGTTCTTAACATCTTTACCATGGGTAGCAAACCGATGATCAAAATTATCCCTTTCTGTTGCCCAAATATTTAGATGTCATTTTAACATAATGAAAAAACAATGCAGCAAGAAAAATAAAGTTGCATGATCCTAAACTTTGAAAATGATTTTAAGGAAAAAAAACTAGGTGGTCCTTCAAGGCATTAGAAAGAGTCCATTATCATTACTAGATTTATATGCAAATGAGACCTAGATCACTACATTATGCATGTACATGGACTTCTGAAGATGGTTTCAGAAAGTAAGATTGATATTGGATTTGAAATCTATTTTAAAAATGAATTTTGAATTGATTTTAGAAAAGAAGTTTTAGGACATGATAATCGAAAATTGTACCCTAGAAGATATTAAGGTTTTCGATTTTTTCCATGCCATGGCTATAGACGATGATGTGAAATGATTCGTACACTCTTAATTTCTAAGTGGGCAGTGAGTGTGTGAAAAAATTCATGCTTACCATAGATGAGAAATTGGGAAAGAAAAGTGTGTGCCAATACATGACAAACCACACACTCATGCTTACAAAGGTAAGTATGTACAACGCGTCCTATTTAAATCATATCACATAGTTATATTGAATGAAACAAAAAGAAAAATAAATAAAAAGATGGAATCTTGCATTAAAGTAAAACAACGTTAAAATGCCAGAACTCATTTCTGGCATGTGGCATCATATGAATTCATTGCAAGTGCGCGCATGCCTAAATGTGGGTATCTGTAGAAAACAGATTCTAATGTCATACCTAAAAACTAATGATAATGACTTCAATTGACATGGAATTTAATGGACAATATCTATACATCCCAAAGAAACCACTTCAATTGATAAAGTGAGAAAACACTATGCAGAACTCATGATCCGATGCTGGAAAACTGAAGAAAAATTCAGATTGCCAACATAAGCAGTTGAATTTTGGCAAAAACTGGTTCTCAAAACGTAACAAACAGACTCTAATTCACAGCCAAATTGGTCCTAAGGTACTAACACGTAAAAGAAGCATGCCACAATTTAAAAAATCTATCCTAGACAAAAAGATATGACTCATCAAAAACAGTGAGAATTTTGCTATATCGGAAATTGAAAAGAAAAATCTAGCGGAGATGTCTAGAGAAAGTCAGATGAGAAAGACAATCAAATAATTCAACCCTAGCTAGTGTCTGTAATTGGTGAAATAAAAAAGTTTGGCCTACAACTCGAGTTATGATGTGACAAAGTAATGACAATCGTTTTACCAAAAATAAGATAGAACATGTCTTGAAGCAGTTACTTTGTGATGGTCAAGAGGGAGATCTAATGAATTGGATTGTGTTCATATTTGGTTGATAGACTCTTTAAAGATCGTATGAAAAATTTACTTTCTAGATTTGCAAAATCAATCCCAAATCTGAAAGTTAGGAATTTAATCATGATGCAGAATCTGCAAATTGTCAAAAGCAGAAAGATGATTGAAATAGAATTATTAAAAGGCATATTAAATCAGTTCCAAATCGGACGAAAAAATTTCTGTGAACCTTTAGACAAAGCAAAGAGATACAACCCAAAATTTTGCAGCATACAATCTTGAAGCTTTGGAAAAAAATCTGCAACCCAAAATTTTGCAGTGTACATGTTGCAGAAACCTATTTTACGTAAACCATATGACTGACGGGTCAAAAGCATAAAAAGTTGACAAAATATTGCCTAAAGAAAAACTAGAAGCGTTCAAGAAAACAAACCACTTTAAGGATTCCACAAATTGATTCCACATCGTACCTTGTGGCATAAAGAAACGAGAGCAAATCTCATCGTATGAATTCTATCCTACACCTGTTGTAGAAAATAGGTTTCTATAATTTGTGTGGTAAGAGAGCCAATGGTGCTAAAGAAAACTAGAGATGTCCTAGCAACCAACATTTTTGGAACTCAAAAATACATGGTTAATGATGATGTCAAAGCTCTGACAAGTTGATGTACATTGTTGAATTTCTGCAAAAATGTTTACTAAGAAAAAACAAACTAGATCATCGGCTTTACATATGCATGGATATGTAAAAGGCCCAAACATGATATGTAATGATAGAAAAGAAACCCAAAACAACTTATTAATTCATGGAAACAAACTAGGTGTATGCTAGAACGAAGGAAAATAACAATAATGTGTGATCTATGTGCATCAAAAAGTGGGAAAACGATAAATTTAATATCACCAAACTAGGAGTTTCGTCCACTTCACTGATGAAAGGATCCCCTAGGCCGGCTTCCAAATGCATGATTTCACATTGAACACATGAAATGGGCCTTAAAAAAGTAAAAACATGCTGCGGTCTACAAGGTTTTTATAGAAACCATGTAAAAGTAGCTCAGCCTCTATAGATGTCTGAATGGCACCCAACCAAACAGCATGCATAGAGCTTTAAATAGCAAAGAGATGTCCTCTAACTTCGATATAAGCTATAAAATAAAAAAATAAATGGATAAAAAACAAAGAGAAAAGTAGGAACCCGGTAGCACCCATTGAAATTTGGTACATACTACCTAATGGTTGGAACCTTCTTCTCTCATCTTCATGTTCTTTCTTTCTCTTCCTTCTTCCTTTTTCCTCCTCTTGAACCCAAGCAACCTGAAAAAAAATCCTAAGTGAAAGATCAGTTAGTAAAACTTAGAAAATTAATGAAGAGAAGAGAGAGAAAAGCATACTTGGGACTTCAGTCAGCGATGAAGTGGATGCCCCCCTACATCTCCATTTATAATAGTGCCCTCGATTATTTTGGAAAGCCCTCCTCTCAGTTGGTGCGGCTCCAACTTTTATGAGGCAAGAGTTTTAACTATTGATAAAAAGATGGTTTCTCTAACATCAATAGCTGGGATTGATCATGCGACAGGGTGGCATTAACTTATGCACTCAAATCCTATCAGAATAATCAATAAGATTTCAACTAAAATGTGAGTCTCAGGTAAGGTTTGGGTCTCATATTTCAGATAAAAACTTGGATATTTGGATAGAAAATAAGTTTAGACTTAAGATCAGAAAGAGATAATGTATCAATAAGTCTAAGTTTTGGATTGATGACTTGATATAAAGGTTTGGTTTGAAATGGTTGTATCCCCTATCTAGATCACATTGGGCTCAAGTGGTTTAACAAGGAAGCAAACATGAGAGTTGGCTTCCCCTATCTCGATCACATTGGGCTCAAGTGGTTTAACAAGGAAGCAAACATGAGGGTTGGCTTCTGGGCATGCAAAGGAAGGATTATTGTTAACACACCAAATTTTTCCATACCAAAATTGAAGAAATGTCAAAATTTTACAAAAGAATTGTGAAAAATTGCAATTTCAAAGCCAATTTCCAATCTAAACACAATTTAGATTCAAATCATGAATTTAACCAGCAACATGAATCCCAATGCTAGATTTCAAATCCAAACTACATCCAAATCCAATTACAAATATCATTTGACATCTAAATCCAATTACAAATGTCATTTGAAATCCATATCCAATTGAAAAATTCAAATCTTGATTCAAATCCAAGAATTAGATCTAATTCGGTCCATAATTCTACGTGAGAGCCACATGTGGGCCCCACCCAGCTCGTGTGGTCAGAAGCCCACCCAAGAGGTCACACACACCCCCTCTTTTCCAAAAATATCTTTCCTCAATTAAATAAAAAAATCATTTTCGAAAGGAAATGAATAAGGGTTCATAGGAAAAAAGAAACATTAATCTATCTTTCTCTCCCTTAGTTAAAGAAAAATCAAATTCCAAATGAGCAATAAGTGTTAGAATTAAACTCACCTAACCTACTTAAACGAAGTAGGTTTGACCCGAGTGCACCCAAATGTGGTGCCAATTTCAGCTATGTTCGGTCAACATGGGCTCAGCTCAGTCAAAATGGTAGGTCTGTTCCATGACCCAATCAGTGGACAAAAATAGACATTGACCAAATCGAATCAACTTTGACTAAACTCAGTCAAAGTACAATTCGGTTTTAATTAAGAGCTTTCTTAGCTCAAATTTCTCAAATTACCTCAAACAAAGTCAAACTACTTACAAATGAGCTTTGGCTTTGTCAATTGATTGAAATTGACCAATCTGGATAATTTTGCCCTTTTTATGAGCAAATTGAGATTACATAACCTAAATTGGGATTTTATGAAAGGCAAATATACATTTGGATTTGTCAAATGTGTAAATCAAATATCAAATTGAAATTCAATATTTCAAACCAAAGTTTGATTCAGTTGAAATCCATCTTTAATCAAGTTATGGATGAAAATACCCTTTTCGAACCAAATTTCATAAAATTTTCAAATTTTATTCAAATTTTAATTGAATTGTCATAATTCAATAGCATTTAGAGCTTAATTACTAGGCTTTAATCTAACAAGCTTAATTTCAAACAAAGAAAAAAAAAACAAAATAACACAAAACCTATGCAGGGGTATTTTCATCCAAAATTTTGGTCAAAGTTGGCCAGCTAGGTCTGAACCAAGGTTGTCCACACCCAACCCACCTAGCTCGTGTAAATGGGCTAAGAATGGTCAATTAGAGCCATTAAACCTATTTAACTCATTTTACAAGTCCCCAAGGTCTTAAGTGAGTTCCAAAGGTGGTTGAACCCACCTTCTCCTCTATATAAGTCTCCCCTTGGCCACCAAGGGGAGGACAAAATTTTGAAGTTTTCATGAAGTTGCTGCAGCTAAGGAGCTAGGAGAGAGAAGCCACGAAGGAGAAAGAAGATTAGTCCAAGCCTTCTTCCCCCCTTCCTCTCATTTCTTTTTCCATTTCCTCTATTCTCTCTATTGAGTTTGTTGAGTTGGGGTGCTTAAGTGAACCCTTGCTTAGGATTTTCGTCGAGAAAAGCTATCTCTTTCCCACTGCAAATTCCAGCAAGTCATTTTTCTTCTTCTTGCTCTGCTAAGCTCAATCCAAGTTTGGATTCTTGCTTAGGATTGTTTGACTTAGAAAACAAGTGAAGAAGAAGATCAAGCATCAAGACCGACCGCAAAGTAGGTGATTTTAACTCATTTCTCATATACTTTAGGTTCTTGTTGGTTTGTTTTAATTTCAGCAATTCATGGGAGGGGTTTATTTTCATTTATTTAAGGCTGAGAATGATGTCCAGCTAAGGAAAACGTATGATTAAACGTACATGTTAATGCATAATGCATTTATGAATCGGTTTTTCTAAAGGATGAACCCATGAATCAAATTTTGAAAAAGGCCCTAAGGCCACGTCCCTTTCAAAACAACCAGCTTAAAAACCATTTGGAACTCCCCACAATGAAAGAATCCCATGGTGAGAGAGTCATTTTGCTGCAATATATATGACGAAAAGGCCTATTAAGGATGGATGCATTCCCATGAATGTGATCCACCTTTGCATGGCGAAACTAAGGATGGACTAGCTTGAGCATTCGTTCATCTCTTTCTATTTAAAGTCATTTTATTCCATGCTTTTTTAATTGATCAAAGGTGTTAGGGGAGATTAGAAACAAGTTTTCAATCTTCCTACATAAAAGGACCAGCCAAGAATCATCATGATTCATGAGTTATGCGGTCCCTTGATTGAATTTCATTTCAAAGAATAGAATATGTATATATATATATATATATATATATATATATATATATATATATATATATATATATATATATCTATATATATATATATATATACATATATCTATATATATATATATATATATACACGCATGCAATGTTTTGTTAAAAATCATTTTTTTATTTTAAAATAAGGTTGAAACACGTTTCGAAACTGGTTTTTAAGAAAGGGGATCATTTTGTTGACTTTCATGGTACAAAGCTATGAAATCATTTCATTTCATCTTAATTTTTTTTTTTATTTTCAGCAATCCATACGCAAAGTGTATGCAAGTTGCTAAAATCAGACCATGCTTTATAGGAATTAGCTTGATAATGTCAAAGTTTATACATTTGAGATGCCAATTTCAGCCATAAAGTGGCAAGGCTTTGAGGAACAATAAAAAAAAAAACTAAACATATCCAATCGGCATCTTAAAATATTTTTTACGGATTGTTGTTCTCATTCATAAGTTTTCAGAATTGCATGAGACTAATCCATCTTCTCAAATGTTGAAAAATTTCATTTTCATTTATCTAAAAAAGAGACCAAATATCCTAAAATTGTCCAAAGAAGTTGATGATTTCATTGGTGTGAAATCTGAAATTTGAATAGGTTTGAAGGACTTTTCTATCTAAGAAACAAGCTCTCTATTGGAATCAATGTCCTCAATTTTCAACTATCTAAATCAACACAAGATTTGGTTTTTTTTTAAGCTATTTTGAGACAAAAGTGGATGACATTCACGTTTCCCATCTAATTTAAAAGCTGATTTTGGCATCGTTCTTCATCATTTTGTTAAGTCTCAAGCTTGTAGACTACTTCTCTAATTCATGTGCTTAATCAATGATGAGCACATTTAGATAAAGTCCTACATTTTAATTAAAATCAATCTTCATGCATAAATTGTATAACATGTAATTGCAATGAATGGACTTTGAGAGATCATGAGAGAGTGAAGAATGTATGTTTCACATGAATAAATCTTGAGAGATTATGAGAGAGAAGGATGAATGTCTCATGTAGTTTTCCTTCTTATTTCATGCATTTACTTTCACATAAAGTCCACATGCACATTCTCAAGAAACTAAGTGATTCAAATTTGAGTTGCAAAAAGTGACCAAGTCATATTACAACAAGAATTTGTAAATTTCACTTAACTTCAAAAGAAAATACAAGCAGTGCATTTACAATCTTGGCCAAAATTTGTTTAGGAAGCAACACGTTTTCGAACGATTTGAAACCTATGTTTCATTAAAAGAATGAACCCTATCTAACCAAATCACATGATTTGACAAAAGAAGAATTCAAAATCAATTTTTTTTTGCTAAGGAAACTTAGCTATTTTCCCAAAAGTAAATCATAAAAGAATCATAATTTCAACTCATGAATCATCTTGAGTTCACAACAAAGAACTCAATTTTAATCTTCAAAATCTCCAAAAATTGTGGATTTCAAATCAAATGGCACCAAAACGAGGGTTTTTAAATCAACTTGAAAACCCTCCAATCTTCAAATATATTTTCAAAACAAGCTCAAATCACTTATTCAAAATGTTGGTTCTTGAATCCAAAATCTCAATGCACAAGCATATAGGATTTGCATCAATAACTCGTACATGATCCAAATTATCCTTAGTCCTTGGTCCAATTATCCATGTTAAAGGCGGTAGGAACGGTTGGACCTCGTACCGATGGCTGCATCCCTTTCTCTTAAAAATTTTTCCTCAAAACCTCAATTTTGAAAGAATTTTGCTAATTCGCATTTTGACGCCCTTTTGCGAAGGGGGTGGGGTGTGAACAATTATGTCCATGCCATAGACTATTTACAAAGGTGTGTTACCAATTGCAGTCTGAATGGTTGTTCTATGCCCACAAAGCCTCATAAATTTTCTCATCCCAATCATGTTCCATTTGTATGGTCCATTCATGGATATAGATTAAAATCTTATAGATGGCCTCCACCTAACCATTGCTCTGAGGATAATGGGGTGTCGAATAAATATTTAATTTGGAATGTGTAACAAAATGACCTCATCCTCTCATTCTTAAAATGGTTTTATTGCATAACACAATGTTATATGGGATGCTCAAGCAGAAAAAAAATGATTGTCCATGCATGACACTACATGTCGGACTTCAACTAGCTATAGGGTAACTGTTTCAACACGGCCACAAAATATTTGTGGCTATTGGAGATAATAGATTGAACTGGACCACACATCAAAGGCCCACATGGAAAACAGTTAAAGGGAAACAACTGAATGAAAATAAGCCACTAAAGCAAGGATAGATGGTATTTGCATCTGATATTTCATGTATTTATTGATGTAGATGTAATATGCTTGTTCGATGGTTTTCCACAAGTACCCATCACGAATAATATGTTTTACAAAGGTTTGATAGTCAATGTAACCTTCACAAATCCCTTCCAAAGCTTCTTTAATAACTTACATGGCCTCCTCTTTGTCAAAGGATCAGGTTTGCTGCTTTGAAACCTTTTCCAACATGCTGACTAGAATGAAGTATCTAGCAGACATATCTTGCATGATATGCTCCTCATTTTTTGGCATTCATATCGGAAATTCCTTTGCTTCAATGTAATTCTTAGGGGGTGTTTGTTTGCTTGGTGAAACACTATAGAGGCGGGGGCAAACACTTTACTCAGTGAAAGAAAGGAGTTTCCGTTGAAACTTACTACAGACCCTAGGGGGTCCCACTATTTACCCTAGTGTTATCACCCCAATTTTTTTCAAAAAGACTATACTTTATTTTCACCCAAACAAAATTTTCAGTTATTTGGATTTAAATTTTAGACCCTAAGCCCAATCATAGACCTAAAACAAATACACGACTATTCGATCCAAAATGAATCTTTAAACTTATGTCCAAACTCAAACACAAAATTCAAATTCAAAACCCAACTTTGGACATGAGATTCAAATCCAAAATCCAACTCTCGGATCCAAATTAGATCCAAAACCCAAGTTTAGACAGAAATAGAGAATTTCAAACTCAAATTCTAAAACGGAGATCAAAACAACAAAAATTTGATACTATCAAGTGCCGCATGCACATGCACAAACCTTCCCTTCATTTTATGTCTCGTCCTCACGCCAAAAATGTGTTTTGAGCTTAAAGCATTCAGTAGAATTCGTCGACGACAAATTGAACCCAATCCAAGTTTAAAACAAGCATGAAATCACTCAAAACGGAGACGGATCCGTTTGCAACAAAAACTATTTTCATCCCTTTTTTTAAGATATGATTTTACATTCTTTTTATTATTTTTATTCTTTGAATGACCCCTGAGAGGCTAAAGAGGTGAAATTTTTCCCTTATTGGTCCATACAAGACAATAAAGGGGGCATTTCATCTCCCTTTATGTGAACTCGGCGCGGCAGGGCTGCACCTACGTGCTGGTGTGCGCTGTGTGGTCGCGCGCGAGCGCTTTTTTGGGCATCGCACATGGCAGTGCATGCGCTACGCACTAACGTGTGCTGCCACACTGCGCAGGTCCCTTTCGTAGCTAAAACTGCCCCTTGGGGGTGGTTTTGGCCTTGTTGGGTGGACATTAGCCTGCCCACACCCCAAAGGGGTGTTTGCAGGGCTAATGGCCAATCCCACTTAGTGAAACCCTATGTTTTTTAAAAAAATAAAAATTATTCAAAAATACTTGAAATTTGCATGAAAATCTTGTTAAATTAAAAAAAAATCAAATTTTGAGTTTTTTGCTCCAAACGTCTATAAAATACTCCCACAATCCTCCCTCTTGGGCATGGGCTAACCCTTGAGAAACTTCTAGTGCTTTCTCACTTGAAGACTTAGAGTTTTCCCTTAGCTCTCTTTCTCCATTTCTCTTCTTCTTCTTCTTCAACCTTGGGAGCTAGCCTCTCCAAGTTCAAACTAGTACGAGGAGCCCTCTTGGGGGATATCTTCATCATCTTGAAGTTTCATCTTAGGCGACCATAGGATCATTCAAAGGAAGAAGCTCATTTCTAATATCATCTATATTTAAGGTATGAAGTCCTCCTCTTGTTTACATTTTTCTCATTTCCTCTTGCCACCTTCCCATGGCCATGCATGAAAATTCTAAAGACTTTTTATTCGGAGTTGAGAGCTACTCTTAAGTGCACTGGGAGTATGAGCAAGACGAAATAAATCTCATTTTTCATTCATTTCTGAAGATATGCTTCTTATATTGTTTTACTCATTGTTTATGTTTGAAATGATGCTCATGCATGATGTATTAATTTTCCTTTATCAATGAACAAATGCATGGTGAGAAGGAATGTTTTCGGTTGGGATCTTTTCATTGTTATGTTGAATTTTGAGCTTAAGATTTGTCTAACCCGAGAAAGCTTTCACAAATATGTACATGATAAATGCATCTTCATGTCATTTTCACGTTTAGTTTCTCTCTTAATCACCGGATTAGGAATTTATAAGGAGTGTCGTATTATGTGCTTGGTTTTCTTCGATACTCAATTGTGAAAGAAATATATTCTCTTGTAAGAAACAGTCATGATTTTATGTTCATGTGTAAAAATATTTGGAATCATGTTTTTAAAATATTTTTGAAAGCAAGAACACTCTTTAATGAGGTCTTGGAAACTTAGCATAGGCTCTTGCATGAGCCCAAGTTCCTCTTTGGCGTACGTAGAAATGTTGAAGTTGGATATTTTCAAGTTATTTCTTGATTACAAGTTCTTTTTCTTTTTTTATTTAACATATTCTTTTACAAATTCTCATACACGTACATATGAGCATATATACATGTATATATCTCTTTCTCTCTCTTTACAATCTCTCTCTCTCTAGAGTGTCATTTTCTATAAAAATCTTATTTCTTTGAGAAGATACTTTCTTTTCACAAGTTTATATA
Source organism: Nymphaea thermarum (assembly GCA_011799765.1). NCBI lineage: Eukaryota > Viridiplantae > Streptophyta > Magnoliopsida > Nymphaeales > Nymphaeaceae > Nymphaea > Nymphaea thermarum. Next base: position 738,077 of record JAANDH010000014.1, on the reverse strand, counting down.
TATATATATATATTTATATATATATATTTATATATATATATATATATTTATATATATATATATATAATATATAAGTATGTATATGTGTATGTACCTCTCTCTCATTCTTTTTAAAACTTTTTTATTTTGTGATTTTAAAATTTCTTTCTCTTCATTCGTGTTGGATGAAAGTATTTCATCTTTTCCATTCTTTTGGATATTTTTCTCCCAATATCTAAAGTTTTAGCTTTCCATCTAAAGTCTCAAACCTACTTAATTTCTTAAGGGAACACTAAATCGACTTCAAAAACAATCTTCATCAGCTTTCAAATGGTATTTATAATGATTTCCTAAATCAAAATGTTTTACGCTCTCTTGATTCTTAAACACTTTCTTAAAAATTTAAAACATCAAATCTTCAACATTTTGTCAAACACTACACTGCATTTAGAATAATAAAATATTTAAGCCAAAATGAAATGCATCAAGAATAAACATAGCCCTTGGATTCTGAGAATAGTCAATCCTCGTACCGACGGTCGAGTCCCTTTCTTTCTCATTTCAAAATAAAATCTCATTTCTCTGTAGTACTCCAAAAACCAAATATTTTGGAGATGCAAATCCTTTCCCTCCAACATTGCAGCCTCTTGCAGAACTCATCAAGCAGCACCAGGGGTTCTTCATGCGTTTTAGATTGTGACCTCGATGACACTCCATCCTCATAAAGCAAACAACGACATGTACCTTTTAACCACATTCTCTCTCTCTTATTCCCCCTTCTCTGTGCTGCAACTTGATCTTGTATAGTATTTTGGGGGCTTTTGTGTGAAGTTTTGTTGATGTTTGAAGGGCATGCTTTTCCTTTGTGTGTTGGTTCTTTGTGTGCCTGTTTTCCCTATTTACATGTTACAGGTTCATGCATAGAGTGCCTTCTAACTATTTGTTAAGATGATTATGATGCATATCCAATGTAACATGTTTTTTCTTATGCCTCTCAAGCCTCTCCACCTTGATGGAACCAATATATGACAAATACTAGAAAAAGAAATTTGTCAGATTATACTACAAAAAACCTGTTTAAATTTAGTAAATGATATTTGGGAGAATGAATCAATTTGTAATATATGTTGATAGGGATCCAAACCAATAGTTGGTGATGTTACTTAATATGGGTTCATCAATGACATAGTTGAAGCTCAATATCATCCAAGTTGAAAGATGTCAATGGTATGATGTTATTAGCCCAAATGACAAGGACATTAAAATAGACTGATTTGGTTTCATTCTTTTGAACATAAAATATTTTTTCGTGGCTGATGAACTATTCGTCTTTCCAATTCAAGTAGAACAAGTAGTTTATATTAAGGATTCTATTGAACCAAAATGGCAAAATTTTCCTTTAGAGAAGGCTTCAAGATTTTTATGATGTACTAGCACAAACCATTGAAGATGTGAATGAAGAGCTTCAAGATATTAATGACACATAGCTGAATTGCATTTGACATGATAGAGAGATGTTAACTTCAAATAATGAAGATACACATATGAAACATGAACCATTATTGGCTATTCTTGCATCATATTGTGAACTAATAAATTGTTCACTATTTAGCTTTCAATAGTACCTTTTATGGGTTCATAACAATGCTAATTTTTTCTTTGCCTTCTTGTATTTCAGCTGATCTATTACATGTACAACATATGCTTTATAAATGTAAAAAAAAATATATAAAATCACTGGCATTAACTAAAGATGCATCAAAGTTTCATCTCTGGAGCTACCCCATTCAATGCTAGATCTACAAAATATAACGCCCGACCAACGGCTCTTCACATATGATTATTGGCGTTTGGTTGCATTCTGGCGCTATCTAGGCATCACTTAACTACAGTTTATTAGTGCTATTTTCATGCCACTTCGACTTCAGCTTTGTCTCTGCCTCGTTCCACCATTGTAAATAGTAGCAGCGATTTGAGCTCGGGCACATTTTTTGGTACTAAAATAGCGTCAGTGACACCCATCACTAGCGTTTTCTTTTTCTTTTTTTTTTTGAGTCAGAGCTGATCTAAGGTAGTTGGCATGGACGACTATTGAGATCCAAATTTAAGGTCCAAAATTCTTCTGATCCAATTCCGAGATCCATGATTCAAGTTCTACAGTTTGGGAACTGATCCAACATTTATATCCAATCCAAAATTAGATCCCAATACAGATTCTAAGATTAAAATTGGGAATTGATCTAATTAATCTTGATTTGTCCTAAATCCAAATGATTTCGACTTGAGGATTTATAGGAGACCTAGCTAGGATTCGGCCAAGATAGGTGCAGCCAGGGTGAGCTTTATTTGACTGAAATTTGAGTCTGCGTCAAAGCAAAATTTTTCTGACTGAGTTAGGATTTAAGGTCTGAACTAGGTCTAATAGGCTGAGGTTCACTTGACCAACACTTGAGTGAAACCAAGCTGAATAGGCTTAAGTAACGTATCCAAATAGTATGCTCAATGCTTGGCCTTGATTAAGCATTGAACGAGCTTAGTGGGGTTGGCTAGGTTAGCTCATATCCTACCTATTGAGATAGGTCTAGGTCCAGATGTAGTGGATTCTGTGGCCGATCAAAGCTATGTCCTAGAAGGCTTAAATTGGGTTTGGTTCAAGACTATGTCTCAAATACATTTGAACCTAGCATTTTCTTAGAAAAATCTTTTCCAAACAGGCTCAGATTTTAGAGAATGTGCATTCAGAAAACTGTGTTTTGAAATTGAGTCCATACATAGCTTAGGCTGAGCTGAGCTTTCACGTGCCAGGACTGTTGTCGCATGGCATGCTACTGATCGGTCAAGCTTAGCTTCCACATGGTCCTAGATCTAGGTGCCCAATTTGAAAATAATGCATATACATGATCCTAATAAACCATTATTAAACAACAAAGCAAGCTATATGGTAACTATTCAAGCTAATGCATATGAATTAAAATTTGAAACACTAAATGAATCAAAAGAGGGATATAATTGGGTTACCTATAACACATTTAAATTAAATCTATCTAGTAAGCAGGAAATAATTAAGCTATAGCATGCTTAATTGAAATTACACTAATCTTGGTACTAAAATGAAAACAAACTAACCTAAGCATTAAAATGAAAACAAACTAACCTAAGCATGCAACACAAAGGCAAACAGACCTAAACATACTAAGTAGAAAAGGGAAAACCCAAAGCGTGATATCTAAAAAAGCAGAAAAGAAAAAAACTATAATGCACAAAGAAAAGAAAAGGAGAAGGAAAAAGAAACTTACCTTACTATAGTTAGCTATATTAATTGCCCAATATTGTGACTCAAACCAAGCCTAGACTCAAACCTACAGAGCCTAAAGATTTTACTTTCTCTCTTCAGATTTTTCCAGGCGGTTAAGTGAAATTTTCTTAAAGAAGATGGTGTGTCTAGAAGGGAGCGGGAACGTCCCTTTTATAGTATGAGAGGTAAGAGCTCCTCCCTCTCCATCGATATGGGACTAAACTTTTAAGAGGGAGGAGCTCCTTCTCCCAAACAAACTATAGGTTAATATATAAAAACATTATATTATACAAGTTCTTGAAAGAGAAAAATGTTTGTATTGGAGTCTTGTAAAGCCTGCTCGTTTATGTCATTTAACTAAAAAAAAGACAAAAAGATAATGATATTAATTTTGATAATAAATATATTATTTTTCCAATGGTTGCAACTGTTCTTCTAAACATTGCATTGATTTCCCAAGAATTGTCATCGTTTCCCAAGAGTTGCCACCTTCTCATCATCCATGCTTATTTAGGTGGGCATGTTTCATATTTTTTTTATGTTTCTTTTCTTCCACTCACTTGAGTGCACATGGAGGGACTTGGCAGCACTAAGAGGTACAGTGTCACCTTTCTGTTATGCCTTTCTTTGGGTTCCACTGCATGTATGCATGCTTTAGTGTAAATGATGATTCATATGAGCATGAATGGATTGTCATCATGAGTATGCACGTATGTTTACCTTTGTTTTAATTTATTTCAAATGCATGAATGCTACGGCATGTTAGTTAAGCAAATCATGGGCATGAAGCCATGAAAACCATATGCATGTCCGGCACATGCTTTTGCTGTAAATGTAAACATTTGTGCGCAATCCTTTGAGACTGCTTCGCCATCTACAATGACGATGTGATGTCTGTTCCCATGCATGCATTTATTTGGATTTGATTACCATACATGCACATGGTCATGTTGATAAGGTTATAGATGATATATATATATATATATATATATATATATATATATATATATATATATATATATATATATATATATATATATATATATATATATATATATAGAGAGAGAGAGACACACACACACAAACAAACAAAGGAATAAATGAGAACTCACCTAGGGTATGGCACGCAACACCGCCATCGCTAGCCAGAACCGTCAATGGGTTGCTGGAGGTCAGACATGGCCGGAATAGTCACGACTCACGAGAGATTTTCGTGGGAGAAGAGAAATTTAGAGGAGAGAGAAAGATTGGGTGAAAGTGAGAGATCGGCTTGGGATGAGTTTGCATACGTTTTACCACAGAAATTCAAATCTGACCATGGTTTTACGTTAAGTTCTAAAACAGCAGTTATAATCATAAACATTCTGTGCAGCCTCATCTTTGCATGGTTTTATTCTCAGAAATTGTCTTCCAAAGTCCAAACGCCCATTTTGCAATTTTGAGTAGTTATACGTCAATTATTTTTGGAAAGGGGGTTTCAATCTTTGGAAATTTTCCGTGTTCTATTCTTAGTTTTAGAAATTTATGAAAAGATCTTTTGATTCTGTTTTCTAAAAAATCAGAAAATACTAGCTCTTTTCAATTTAGAATATGAGACACTTTATTACTAGAATTTATCTAAAATGTATATTTATTTGAAAAGAAAGCTTCTGACTAACTAATTTTCATCTAAACTGAGTAAACTATTTTTGAATGTCTTTTTCTCATGTTTGTAAAAAGAAAAATTCTAATCACTAAAGATATGTCTTATGTTCAACCAGACTTGGAATAGATCTGGATCTGATTTGCTTTCTGAACAATATTTAATGATTGTGAATAAGTCCAACTTACTTTGAAAATGTAAATCTTTATTTGGAAATAATTTTGAATTTGTACCACCTTTTGTAAATTCAGTTGTTGAAATAAATTGTTTAGAAAGCACAATTTGGACTTTTAAGAGTAGATGTAGATTTAAAATCCAACTTGCTTTGAAAGTATACTGGGTGTAGCTTCAATGAATCCTGATTTGGATATTGATTATGAGTCCAACTCATTCTGAAAATATATTGTAACTGTTGAAAAAATAGATTTTCGGATAAGGGATCAAATCATTTTAAACATCTATTTTACTTGTTCCAAACTTGTTTGGATTTGTATCCACCTTGGTTCAAATGTTGATGTTTTGGTTCTTTTGAAATTATATTCAGATATGGATTTTGGATTTAATATTTTAATATTGTCAATGAACTTGCTTTTTATGTTTGATTTGTTTAAAATCTGGATCAGATCTTGTTTTGAAAGTACATATTTTAATTGTAATGAACGATTTTGAAAATAGATCTATATCAAAAGCTTTATGCTAATTTTGGATCCTTTGAAAATGTATATGTTTAATTATGTTAAATGGATATGGACCTGAATCTAGCTTGGTATATACATTTTAATGTTGTGAGTTCGTTAGATTAATAACTTCAAACAGAATGAAACTTTGAGAATGATAACACATGATCATAAATACTTACGGATATGGATCTTATATGTTTTCATTGGAACAATTACGTGATTGTGTACGGATCTGACTTGTTTTAGCTTGCACATATATATGTTTGTAACTTCCCTATCTGATGCATATGAATTGTATGATGGTCATATAATAATCTTAGATTTCCTTTGATTAAGCACATATATTTTTGCATGATTAATCATGATAAAGAGATTTTAGATTTGGATCTAGCTTGGCATGACATGTATATGTCGTCTGTGGCTGTGCCTTGCAAAAATGTAAATATGCTTGACATAATATTTGAGATCCAGAATTCTTATGCATGAGATGGACGTGCTTGTGTACATACAACTGATATTTGGTCTCGATGACCAGAAATTTCTATGGTGCCATTTTTCTAATTTCATGTATGCTACATATGATGTTAATTATGTGCTGAGTACATGTAGTAAATGAATCATATCACCAAAACAATATATGCATGGGAAGTATGCTTAGATATATGAACTAAATAATCAATGGACATAATAATTAATGCATATATGGCTTCACCTTAAATGGTCTGAACTGTTCAGAGGAACAGGGCCGTACAATCTCCTGGCATGAGGAAGGAGGTGAGGCCGTGAGGGTTGCCCTTTCGCCTGGGTGAGGCTGAGTAGGGCCAATACTAGTCACCAAGGTTTTTGGTTATTTGTTGTTGTTTTCTGTTATATTTATTTGGACAGATTTATTTAGAGGCGACCTGTTCTCCCGCCACGAGATTTGGGGAACATTTTTCCAACTTGCCTCTTTGAGGGCTTGTTCAATGGATGAAGACGATGGACAATCTGCAAATCTAGTACTAGCACTTGACTTCTTATGTTGATGATGTTTCGGTTGTACCATTGGGTACTGTACAAAAGAAAATGTTGTGTGAATGAACAAGTGTCTGTTGAGACACCACCCGCATAGTGCCCGTGGTTATGCACAACAGAAACTTAATTATGGTTGCTAGCATGCCAACAAATAATTAATATTGCATGCATTCATGCATGAATTTATGATGACTATTGATGCAAATATTGATTATTATTATTATATGTTTCTTTTATCCATGCACATATTGATATTGACATATATTAGAACTCTTAAGTTTCGAGTAGTAATAAGTTAAGATGCATGCTGCATTGCTAACCATACATATTGAAATAAACCAAGGGTAGACATCATAATGAGAACTTTCCATGTTCTCACCCCATTTACTATTTTTTTTCATGTGACAGTGAATAGAAGGGATGGTGATGAGGTTCTGCATTGCACGACGATTTGATGCTGCCCAACCGATCTATGTCATGTTTTGAATTGTATGATTAGAAATTACTTTCATACTCTTTACTTTAGTGAAAGATCCATTTGGTGGTTTAACTTAAATTATTGTTTAATGTTGATAGTTTAGAGTTAGCTAGTAATTATGTCTAGTGATTCTAGAAATTAAAGGTTTGAAAAGTTAGTTCCACATGCTTTGATTTTAATTTATTGTTATTTTAGATTTATTTTATGAAAATAATAGCCTTAACAATTAGGGTCATTACATATACGTTTGTCTGAACTATAGTGCTTATCTCAGAGTTCTACTCAAATCATGAGCACATGTTTAGATATCTAGCGTAAAGTATGCATGCTTGTGCAATTGGACTTTGGATTGAAATATGGTTTTGACATTAAAACCATGATCGTAATTTTAAGAAAATTGTAGAAAATGAATCCTAGATATGGTTTTGATATTCGAAGCAAGGTTATGCAAAAATATGTCATTGAAACAAAAAAATGATTTTTTAGCCCTATGTGTAATGTTGGAGTTTCGGGTGAGTTTGATTAATCTAACTAGACCAACCTCTGGGCCTACTTCTAGACCGGCTCTGTTAAAATTTCACTGAAAAAATCCTTTCTGATTAATGTAAAAATCAATTTTTATAGTTGAACGCGATTTGAAATCCCAAATTATAAAAAAGAAAGGTTTGAAAAACTAGGTTATCATTGATTTTTCACTAATGGAGTCAAGGTTGAGCTTAAATTCAATATAGACCCTTGAAAAATATGGGGGAGAGTAGGCTATGGGATATTCAAAACTGAATTAAACTCAAAATGGGATGAATAAACTCAAACAAGACTATAGAAAGGTAAACTTAAGCATGAGGAACATGATCCTAGCTTGGGTCGAACTAAATCAAACCAGCTGAACAGACATTCAGCTCAAACCCTACTAAATAGGAGAGAAAGTGACCCAAGGGAAGCATGTGAGTTACTTTAGAACTAAACTTTGGGCTTGATGACTAAAAGGAAGTAAAAATAATATGTTCTTTTCATAAAGCTAACTTGGTTTGACTTAACGATGTATGGTCGAGCAAAAAATTACTGTTTTATGTTTTGATAAGCTGACTTGAGCTAGGGTGAGCTGACTTAAGCTGGTTTAAAGAGCTGGTGTGCTGATTTTAACAAGCCTCAAAGGCTTATAAAGCAAAGAATTACCCTACTTAAGTTTGTTCTAAATCATTACTAGAGTTGTTGAATTTTTTAACATTTAAGGGTAAAATGATTATTTGACATAATAGCAACAATCTCAGTGTTTCATGTCTAGGCCCTTGGTTTAAGGGAGACACATGCATAATTTGACCTAGGTTAAGCCTTGATTGTGTATGAACCTAGGGTTTTTGAAAAAAAAGGTTTGCGAAAAAGGCTTATTTTGGAATTAGATTTTAGAAAACTATGATTTATAAAGTGTGCTCACACAAAAGCTAGCCTGAAATGTGAATTTCACAAGTTAAGACTATTGTCACGCTGCATAATACTGATCCCATCAAGTCTACTTTCTACATGACCTCGTGATATTCTAATGCCCATTTAAAATCAAACGCAGATGCAGGCCTAGCTATAAATATTCTAACAAAAAAACTATGTGCTTTATATAAAAAGCAAAAGACAAGAAATTAAAGAACTAAAATGAAAAAAGGAAAAGAGAGAGAGAGGCATATCTAACTTCTATATCCTGTCCTAAATACAGGAAATTAAATTTTAACCATGCAAGCTGGAAATAAACTATCCTAAGACTTGTTTAAAAAAAACAAGAAAAAAAAACCCAAGCATGCTTAAGAAAATAGAAACTTACCTATGACGTGCTATTAAGGAAGCAAAAATCACCCAAACATGCAGCTAAGAAAGCAAAAATTCATTTATGATATTAGGAAAGTAGAAAATAAAGCAAAAAATTGTTGAAAATTCCTCAAATTTTGTGCAAGCATGCCTTGGAATTTATGCATTGGAAGCCCCCACACCAAGGGGGGTGGCCAGGGAGGAGATTTCTCTCCAGCATTATGTACTGGACTAGCATAGAGTTTTACATTCTCTCTTGATGCTCAAATGAGAGAAACAAGAGAAGATATGGTGTATAAACTTCATATACGAGAGTGTTGATTTGAAGTATCTAGATCATGGGTTTGGTTAGGATTAAGGATTTGGCATAGGATCCAGATATGAATAAAGTTCTAAAAAATGGAGAACCATGTGGCATAGGAACCAGATTTGGCATAGGATGCTCAAAGCAGCCTATTATAGATAAGGATATGTTGAAAGACAAAAATTTTACATTTGATTTTGCTGAAATAAGCTCGATACTAGTTAAAAAGTGTAGTAGGTACTTGGAGTGAGTTGTAGAAACCTAGGAAACTAAATTGAACTTAATCTGAAGCACTTGAACTCAAATCAAACTATGGGTAAGGTATATGTAAATATGACCAATTTGATATAACTCAATCTAAGATCATTCAACCAAGTTGAGCTCAAATTCATCTCAAACTTTGAAAATAGAGTGAGGAGAGAGAAAGAAGTGAGCTCTAGAAAACATAGAAAACTAAATTGAACTCAACTATGACTGACCTCAAACCAACTAAGCGAAGACAGTCTTAAGCTTTATGAGCATGATCCAAGTTTGGTTCAAATTTACGTAACTTGGTTGCACTAGAGCTGAGCTCAAATCCTACTAAATAGGAGAGTAGCTAACTTAGCAGAAACATGTAAATTAGCCTAGACAAGAGTTTGGACTTTGTAACTCAAAGTAGAATAATACTTATTTTCCATTCAGGTGAACCTATTCTTACTTCATATGGGCTTAAGGATATAGATTGGAGCTAAAAATTGCAGTTTTTAGGTTTCAATGAGCTGACTTGAGCTAGGGTGGGCTGTAATGAGCTAGACTAAAGGATGGTGAGCTAAGTCTACTATTCTAAAATGCTTGTAGAGCTAAACAATGCCCTAATTATGCTTGTTCTCTATCATTATCAGAATTTCTTATGTATTCTAATGTTCAAGGAGGAAATGGTTACTTGACAAGGTAGGTTTTGTGCCTAAATAGGATTGGTCTGAGCCAAGTGCAAGTTTGAAGCCTTCCAGTTCAAATACTTCAAAAACTAGTTCAAAAAATAACATGTTGAGTAAAATGGTAATTGGGCTAAGTGAAAAATTTTGGGGTGTTTGCAATCTGCAGAATCATATAAGCATCTTGTTCTAACCTTTCTATCTTGAATAATGTCAGTAAGATTCTTTTTCCTCGAATGCAATGAGAGATCCAAGGCTGGCCAAGTTGTTGGAAACTAATTGTTTTTCCTTTTTATGTGAAATAAGTGGAACTCATCAAAGTACTTGATCTGGAATGAGTGACTTCTTGATTACATACGAGTTTGGGGTCCTTAAGCTGCCATTTCATTGACCTTGTTGATTACAACTCTAAAGGTGTGGATTCTTTTGACGTATAAATCATGGAAAGTTCAAAGTGCTTATACCAAAGCTTTGTATTCTACCATCTTGTGAGTGGTGATTCCATTTAGGATGGTCTAAACCATACATCATTGTATAATAAAAGTGAACAAGCAAGAGTAAATGCTTTACTTACATAATTGGTGTAGTGTTTGACATGTCCTACATACATAATATGACAATTTCATACTATACATAGCACAATATATCTCAACATTATATGTATATATATATATATGCAAATTTTCATATGTTTGTATTAACAGTTTTGTACAAAATCACACCCCAAAACCAAAATGTGGGGCTTATATACATCAAAAGACCCTTCAAGCCAAAAATATGGGGTTACAATCTGTCTATAGCATCATCCATCCCCCAAAATCGTTTCTTAGGCTGGTCTCTCAATTAGGGGCCCCGATCATCAGAGAACATGGGAAATAATAAGGTTCAAATACATCAGAACAACTTTTGAATATGGCCTAATTCTCAAACCTATCAATCATATGAAATGGGATCATGATTTGAGTGATCAATGTTGTGTGTGTCAAGTAAAGCACACATGTGCAATGTATGTCAATATAGTGTCATAAGCATTAGTGCACAATAGTAACTTACACATACTCTTGTGTAAAACAAAAAATATGGTGCCACCCTACATCGAGTGCACAAGGCAAATCAGTGCATAGGTTATGGTCTCAAGGGTCTCAACATAACTGAGTCATAAGGATGGAAACTAGCGAGGGGCAACCCCAGCCATGACTCCTACACAAAAATTGTTGAGCTGAGTGAGTGAATGGCTGCTGCAGAAGTGCATGTCCCAAACTCCACTGCCATAAAATCGGGACTGGCTCCCCACTAGCTGCATACAACGGTGAGTGAGTGGGTGAGTGAGTGAATGCATAGCACTTTCCATACAACGCCGTTGTTAAAATATAGACTTTCTCTCAAATCTCAGGCCCTTGCACTACCCAACCTAATCCCTTTTATGGTTGTGATAGATGAGTTTCAAGTCAACAAAAACATGTTCTCAGAAACATCAATCCTAAGCCATTGCCCATATGACCTGAGCTGAGGTGATGCTACCATGCAATCGGCAACAAGCAATGATCAATTACACATGAAACATATAATAGAAATAAAAAAGATATAGTTATACATCTCATCTAACATGAACTGGTTCCACATATAGTGCATAGTGTGATCTTGGCCAGTGTCATTATTCTTATTTATGCATGGCTGTCATAGAAATGTCTTGTCACATCTAAGCATGCATTAGTCTTTCAACATCTTACATGAATTCAGATCTCATAGTCTTTATCGGTTTAAGACTAGGCAATTACTCTTAATTCTTGATGAAATCACTAATCTAGGCTATATGTTGAGGGTTGTTCCCTCCATATCCTCAATCAAAAGCCATGAAACCATCGCCATAAATTGTTACAAGCCAAACAACATGTGCATGAATTGTTGCAAGGGTGCTCAATGTTTCTAGTAAGTGCATTAATGCGATAGTGTCGGTAACTACAATGTATTAATACATTCAATCTGTGACCATATCTATCTGGTAGTTCTTATCTAGATAATACGATCAATTGTTGATTCTAGCCCACCTATCTGTGGCATGACTCATATATTGCTACTGCACAATCCTCATGTTCCAACAAGTCTATTGGCACAATGAGAGTTAAGCCATCTACTTAAACTTACAAATTCGCACTAAATGTAGACTAGTGCAATTCCAAATTTCAGAGCATGGTTTAACTCTTAATTTGATCAAGAAGCTTCCTAGAAATTGTGCACATAAGGTGCACAAACTGTGTGGAATAAAGTCCCACTTGGCCTAGTGTAGCTAGGCGCATTTGAGGCAAGGATGGTTAGTTTATGTTGTGGCATGGCCATGGCTGGCCTTGAACGAATGCCTTGGCCAAGCCCAATTTGGGCTATGCCAAGCCATCATAATTTAGTTAAGGTAGATGGGTGCATTAATTACGAGCCATGCCTACCTAGTCAACCTCTCTAGGGTTTAGACATCTCCTAGGGCCATTTTTTAATAAATCTCACTTCACCAACATCAAATTCTGGAATTTCAAGTTGGAGGTGCATTACGTAAGTTAGGCAAGATGAAACCCAATTTTCAAATGCAAAAATCCCTTTCTCCTACTTAAATTGTTCAAAAAAACTGGCAAAATTAATTAATACTTATCAGTTTGAAACTTGTAACAAATGTGTGTTTGCCCAAGCTCATAACTACCTAGCCATGCATGCCTTCTACCTGCCTCTCTCTCTCTCTCTCTCTCTCTCTCCCGCCCCTCTCCTTTTTTTCTCACATTGAAGCCTTAAGAGATGTATTGCACTTAGTGGGTGGATCTTGGATTACTCAAGATCCCTTTCGGATCCAATATCTAGATCCAGGTAGTTGGCAAGGTTAATATCAATTGATGGTTAATCAAGAGATTAAATATTAAATCAAGTGATTATTGTCATAATCTATCATTACTCCATCCCTCTTTCCTTTTTTGTGGCCCATGTTGCTACCTGAGAGGGGGAATTAAGTGGTCATTAATTGTCATAATCTCCTTAATCTTGTTATTAAAAATTGACTAATCTACCCTTGACTTCTATCAAACGTACTTCCATGTTTTGCCTAATTACTTATCTATGCTAACATTTCTAGGTATTGGGAAGATGTCCATGTAAAGCTAAAAAAGTAAACCAATTCTCTCTTGGAGACCACTCCTTCAACCACACTCATTTATGCCAATCCACATGAGGAAACTTCTTTCTAATGATCTTCAAAATGTCAGCAAATTTAATGCAATTGAAATTTGTACCATTGCATAACAATAAATCCTTGTCCTCAATTAATGATGATCTATCCACTCCATCTCTATTTAGGACAGAATTAAACAGAGTTTCCAAGATGAGGTTAGGAGTAGGCATGTCCTTAATAGATATAGAGAAGAATCTTCAAATTCCATCACTTCCTCCACTATTAAGGTGTTATAAAGGCATATATCATACCAATTTTTTTGCTAGAATCTGATTCCTCCACTATGAGATTTCCATTGCCTACTAAATGGCTATCCATCTCCATCTAATTTCCTTAAACTACCAAAATAACTTTCCACTACTTTTCAACGTCCACACACTATGGAAATTCAGGTATCTATGCCAAGTCACTTAAGCACAATATGTTGAAGGATCACAAATGGATAAAGCAAACTTAGCTAAGTATGGCCTATTCATTTCCTGCAAATCGTATAAGTTAATTCAGTAGAAGGTCTACATCAAGTGTTCTACAAAATATGGGATCTTATACTTTCTTCAACATTGCCCCATAAAAATCTACACATAGCTCTCTCCAACTTTTCCAAAACTAGTCATTGAGCACCAAAATCGAATGGCCTGCATAATTATATGTTTAAGCATAAACAGCCAGCATAGGGAAGGAGGGAAAATTTCCAAGCTGCCAATTTCTTATCAACCTTTTGCAACTAGATCTTGGCACCTTTCAATCTTAACATTCCCTTTAAGCAAGGAAAGCCCAAGATATTTTAGAGGTAGAGCATAAACTCCCACTCTACATAACTTCTATTCTCTTGACGTATATCACTACCAAAAATTCTTAGTCCAATTAGTAAAGTATCCAAAACGATAGCATTTTCCTGCTCCAAACTTAACAGAGTAAGGAAGTATTTGTCACAAACTCTTTTAATGTCTTGAGGTTCAGTAAATGTTATGCCCTCCTATTCTACCATTCGTCAAGATTAGAAAAAAAATATTGTGTTTTGAAACTCTTTAACAATTTGATTGACATATGATCCTTCACAATTCTTCTTCCTCTAATAAGGTTTCTTCGAGTTTTGCTCCTAGCACTGATTCTAGTTTAAATACATGTTTTTCGGCCTATAGTCTCATCAAGACTTATTCTATTTCTCTTTTCTGATTAGAGATTTTGCCATTAACATCCCCAACAAAAAATTTTTTTTCACTTTGAAAGCTCATGACAAGACCATTCTAATTTTTGTAACAATTTTTATTATTGGACATGTCCCTTGCAAAATCTACTCTAAACAGCTTGAACAATCTTGTTCATGCCTTCTCTTTACCCTGAAAAAAGAAATATACTTAAAAGTATGTTGTGGAACACATGTGCAAAGCATAGAAGGTAAATGTCAGTGCACTATGATATGATACGATCTAGGTGGAACTCTTAACCGACTCCAATGACCCCATCTTTCTTTCCAATGATGATTTATAGGTCCCCAATCCAATTGGCACAAAACATTACTATCACATGTTCTAGTGTTAGACCATATGTACTTTTTGACATCATCATTCAAAACAAATAACCTACAATTGGAAATAAAGTTGTAAAATCTTCTACAAGAGAAGGTATTGGGAGCCCTACCAGTTTTATCTTGATAATCCCTCATAGCATTACAAACACCAAGTAGAATGCATGCCTCATTCTTACTGCTAAAAATATTTTGAAGAGCATTAAACGACTCCAATCTAAGCATCAAGATTGGTGGAAGGTAAATTCCACCTATAACCACCTCCACCTTTTCATCAACTCTCCAATATTCTATCCATTGGCTTTCACTGTTGGAGTGTGCAGGTTTCATTCTAAGGAGGTTCAATGTTTTCCTCCATCCCAAAAGGAAAATCCTGAAGCATATTTGTGTTTCTCTACTTCATTCCATAAAGAATGTGTTTCTTTCATGTTATTATTTCAAGCACCTATTTCTAAAGATTTTAAGTCTCATTTGTTGCTAAATCTCAAGTTTTTTTAGTTAGGTAAATCATTTTTTGTGTACTTCTGTTATTTTGCATTGTATTTAGGCTTATTCCAAAGTTATCAAGTTACAATTATTTGCTTCACAGTCATTTCATAATTCATTTACATATCTTGCATGTTTCTTTGTGTTTATGATCTAGTATAAGTTGTGTTTAAGCATTTTATGGTTAGGGTGGCGTCTTTGTGTTGCTAATATGTTTTATGAGTTGTATTTGTTGTTTAGAGCTTCTTGTAGGGTAACGTGTATCTAAGAAGTGAACTAGAGACATTCTTGTAAAGAACAAAAATCAAATTGGCCTTGATGTGGAGAAAAAGTCTGAATAAAGCCTTTTAGGAGTTTCTTCGTCATTGCTGTGTCTTTCTTGTGTGTGAGTGATTGTGTTGCCTTTAGACAGTATACAAACATCCCTTTTATTCACAAATAAAGTGAAACTTATTTGGAAAGGAGGAGATGAAGATGATGGATGATTGATGAAGATGAAGGGGAGAAAAGAAACAGTTTGTGGGGGTTGGTGGGAGGGGGTGGTGGGGAAGAGAGAGAGAGATTAGGCTGATCAGAAATACAGCTCATGCTCATCACGAGTCGACCCAAGTCATTCTATAGCAGGCATAACTTCATTTCAGTTTGTTTCTTAAATTGCTTGATTTGTATAACAAGCTGAGATTAAACTTGATTCATACTGGATAAAATGCTTTTTAAAGAACTGAATTCATATATAAACACTTTTTTATCTTGATATTCCTTGCCTGATTCTAAATAATTTGACTCCAATTCAAAAGTGGATCAAACTGATTTTGACTTGGCCAAGGGAGATGGTTTATTGGTGAATAAATTTCTGGGGAATCCCTGCAGCTGTTCTCCGGTCTTGGTAAAGGGAGATATATTTTATATGTGGGTTGCCTGCAAGAAGAGTAACATTATACTTTTTCTCTCTCTAGGTCTTTCAATCATGCCACCAACTACTTGGTTCAACTCCTAGACCCAGCTTAGAGGTCTTGAACTACCCAAAGAATTCGCAGCCTAGCAGGTAAAAATGGGAAGGTATTGATTCCTATGTAGGAGCGCTGGGGTGCAGCATGTAGGAGATTAGGCTTATATTTGTTGTGTGACAAAGTGTCTCAAGGGAGCTGCTGTACCCTCTTGACAGGTGCGACTGATTTTAACACTGAAAGCAACACAATTGCACAGCTTTTTCACAGACAAAGTGTCCTACTTTGAAATAGTCTGTGCTTGCTTGAGACACCCCGTTTGGAGTTTGGAAGACACTGCCTCATGCATAAGGCTGGGCATCGGGTTGGGCTGGATCTGCTCAAGGATCAAGAAACTCGGGTTTTGGCGGGCTCAAAGCTCTTGCCTAAAGCACACAAACAAGCTGGACTGCACCGCAACTTCATAGCCATCGGGTATCCTGCTTGATGTTTACCATTATTTGAAACCCTACATGTTGCATTTTTTAATATCTCAAAAACATTCAAACATGTATCAAGAGTTTCTAAGAGAACCATTGGCAACAGATAAAGACCTTTTAAGAGAGCCATCGGCAACACACAAAGAGTTTGTAAGAGAGCTATTGGTGATGCGCCAAAGGTTTGTATGTGGCATATATATATATATATATATATAGAGGTACCTAGGTAGGTAGGTACCAAACCGCTTGGGTAAGAGATGAAAACCAAACCTTTTAAATTCATGTTAAACTTTATTTTAAACAAAATATGAACCGCTTATAAACACTAATTTAAATAATTAATGTTTTAGTTGTAAAAAAGTTTGATCTTTATACTATCAAAATTTTGATGTTGTAGGAGCATTCATTTTTTTATAATTAAAAAAGATTATTTAAATAAAAAAACAACTAACGTAATATATGTTTCTCATCAAATCACTCTTAAGATCATACTTGTAAAGTTAGATTTCACAAAATATATTTTAATAATTAATTTCAATAGGTTTGACTTTTTTTTGCTTACTTAAGTGGTTTGGTTTTCACCAACTTATATATATATATATATATATATATATATATATATATATATATATATATATATATATATATATATATATATATATATATATATATATATATATATATATGTGAGGGATCGTCGAGTCCAGCCCCAAATACCTGACCCGAGACCGAGCTAGTTTTTTTTATAAAGCCAACTCACTCGAAAGTCTGGCCCATCACGAGCGAGTACCCAACTAACATTGTGTAGCCGTTCCCATTACTCACCCTTACTCTTGATTAATTGTCATAAACAAGCTTACAGCCGCGCCTTTCTCATGGAGCTGCTTGTTTCCTATCGGAAACCTTTTCCCATGCAAGACTTTCGAAGGAAATGTTCATCCGTTTAAATTTTCATCAGATCAGAGAAGCAAATACCTTTCCGGTTTCCCGCACCCGCGAATCAGGAGTATTAGCGCGCACTAGGAGGCCCCCACACTGTCAGGGGCCTCATGTGCGATTCGGGTAAAGGAAAAGGCACCCGCAAACGTGTCGGTTATGGAGGGCACCATCGCCGTACCCTGCACAATCCATCGGCAAGATGGACGGCTCGGAACGCGCACTACGGCGACAGGGAAAGGACGCCAACCCCACCGAAAGCGCGGCATCTTACATCTACGAGGGCGCAGATTTTATAACCCCAGTCCTTACTTTGGGAAAAGCGGCCGGAACACGTTTCGCGCGTCCGTTGGCTCTTCTAGTATCAAAGGCATCCCGGAAAATCGAGACCGTCCGTTGGGGGTAGAGGAGATGAGGAATCGGACGGTCAATGGTGGAGCCCCCACTTCCGTCTGTAACTTTTGTCAGCCGAATCCCATGCAAATGCAGTAGGACCTTCCCCCTGTTTACGGTCAATATGGGCCTTTCGTCAAACCAAGCGGAAGAGGAGAAAAGGTTGTCCAAACAGAAGTGCATTCTTCGCATGAGTGAAAGATTAGCAAAGCCTTCTTCTTTTCCTCATGCTTCCTGAGTCTAGAGCCGTTTCTTGGACTTGTTAGCATGCACCTTTCATTCCGTGTTGGTCAAATCTAGAGCTATATTGTAGGAGTAGACACAAGATAATTGAACTAGTGATGTGTCATGTACGTGTCTGCCAACCTTACCAGCTTTGCCATGATGCTTGAGGGCTTGAAGTTGCATTTTATTCTTGGGGAAAGCCAATAATAAACATCTTCATCAATAACTGGTCAGCATTTGACACATGGAGAGTTTAACAAGCCAAAGCCACACTTGCTGCAGCATCAGCTGAGAAAAGGAAGAGCATACGATCTCATTTTCATCGCACCCTATTCTCTTTCTTTTTGGTGCATGTGGTCGAGCTTTGGCCTTGTTGTGGAGCCAGAAGGCTCCGTGAATCTCAGCCCCCTCAAGTGCCGGTGCAAAGATGACCACCAAATCCCAATTCAATGCAGGTAGTAGGGAAAAAAATTGTGTTTATGAAACACTAGTATTTTGTCTTATTATGTGAATTTTAGACGTTATTTGACAACAATAACACACTGTTACCATCTCATGCATGTACTTTAAAAAATGTGACAACTTCATAAAACACTGTAACATACCATTTTATAGTGTACAATTATAGGCCACTAACAATGTGTTACAATTACCAAGCAACACCTTAGGTGTCCTTGATGTGGAAGTGGGACCATCATGTCATTTTCAAGTTTCATTCTACAGTATCCATTCTCTCACCAACATATGACTGGCCATAGTGCTTCGAATCATCGCTTGCGTCATCCTTCATTATTTTACTAATCTCCACACGTTATCTTGGAATCTCATCGTTGGCAGGATGTCTCTTTCCATCCTGTTAGTGCAAGCATGAGCCGACCGCATGCATGGTTTATTAAGTGAAATTATCACATTTGAAGTTATCAAAAATCAAGACATATGCTTTACCAATGTGAGATAGATACGGGCGGCGTTTCTACTCCGAAGTCCTATTCCTTAATTGAAAAGTATACTGCGTGACAAGATTTGATTTTGTCAAATCAGCGATGGCCAATGTATCAACATTTATGTCAACTCCACCTAGGAAACATTTCCTATGTTTACCAGCCAACTCCTGCATTAACGAGCTCCACATTTCTGAATATTTTGATCTTGCCCAATTTAATTTTGAATGTGGCCTCGTGTTAAAATTTCTTCGTTTTAGAACATGTGCATCCTTCACATATGATTATCCTTCTAAATAGAGTAGGGCTATTGATTTATTCATGCAGAAAGGGGAAAAAAAGGCAATAAAACTAGTGTCTCTCAGCCCATTGTTTTTCTACGTGAACAAATGCAAAAGGTTAGGGCGGTACTTAACGTATCAAAAAATGTGGTGCCCAATTTCTGCATTAATCATCACAGAAAGGTAAGGCGCCCCTGAATGGAAATTTCAATTACTAAGAACATAACCATGCAACCATTTCCTTTTATAAAGTCACCTTACATCACAACCACTTGCTTCCCAGCCAGCCAGAATAAGGATTTTAGTCACTTTTTCCTTACCAAGGAAAAGGAAAAGCAGTCTCTACCCTGAGAGAGAAAGAGAGAGAGATATGATTGATCACATACATCCACCATG
This sequence comes from Nymphaea thermarum, assembly GCA_011799765.1. Lineage (NCBI taxonomy): Eukaryota > Viridiplantae > Streptophyta > Magnoliopsida > Nymphaeales > Nymphaeaceae > Nymphaea > Nymphaea thermarum. Next base: position 718,151 of record JAANDH010000014.1, on the reverse strand, counting down.
ACATATACGAGAAATAGAATCATGGGCTCGAAGATTCTTACTGTAAATAAACTAGTTAACTGGGAAGCAGAAAAGCAGCGTACAGGATAAAATTGTACTGCAGTGACAGCAAGTGGGTGCACATTTGACATGTTAAATATGTGACCATAAACTAGGAGATCTGGGCATAGCAGTTAAGTTCCAGCGGCCCTTCCCTGTTTCTGCTTAACTTCTCTCTTCTTCATCTTCTTCTTGAAAGCGAGCAAGGGCGATGGGAAGGGGGAAGGTGGAGCTCAAGAGGATCGAGAACGTGACGTCCAGGCAGGTCACCTTCTCCAAGAGACGAAATGGGCTGCTCAAGAAGGCCTTTGAGCTCTCCCTGCTCTGCGACGTCGAGGTCGCCCTCATCATCTTCTCGCCGTCCGGCAGGCTCTATCAGTACGCCAGCCATGAGTTCGTACTTCCTTTCATCTTTTGTCTTTCTTTTCACTTTTCCGGCAGTAATTTATCTTTTTCTTCCTTCCCTGCGCCGGAGGAAGCTGTTTCTGCTTACGCTCGCAATGGTCTTTATATTCATCCACGTGTCGAACCTTATCCAGCGCAACAAATCCTTGGTATCTTCCACACATCAAATCCGTAACACAGCCTCTTATCTAAAACAGGGCCCCTTCCTCTTTCCAGTCTGTTCCCTTTGCAGTTGCAGGTGGAGTTACAAATTATGTCAAAGGAAGCATATATGTGTGTGTCCATTTTGGCTTTGGAAAGATTGTTCATTTCATGTTCTTTAAAATAACAGTATGTCTTATCAGAGAAGAGTATATCTGTTTACCTCGGATCTGATGTTAGACCCCTCCCCTTTTGGATTGAAATTCATAATTGTTAGTGTGTGGGACTTGAAAATAGCCTTATATTGAAGGTTCTGAATGAAAATTTTTGTTTGACTGTGCGATCCATTAGTACTGAAAGAAAAAGCTACACCCACTCCAAGGCAGGATAAAAAAGGCATATATAGCCATTAGCCTAATGGCTGGAACCATGAATCGGACCCCAAGTAGTGGATTTCACAAACTAAAATTTCATATCTGCCTCAGTTCTGATATCAAAGCTACCAAACATACCAGTAGAGTCTTTGAAAGTGAATCTTGTTACGTTGATAAGTACACGAAGCATGTGGATGTATTTTAGGTGCGTAGTTGTTGATTTCTACATGCAAAAGAATCTAACATACTGATTTGCTTAGTCTAAACCTACATGGAGGCGGAATATTTGGTTTTGAGGGGGCCGAACGGTTGAGGCATCTGGATTCTGGTCAATATATTTTTCAAAAATGCTTGTAGGGGCCGAAGGGCGAAACTTCCAGATTTGAAGATGTAAATTTAAAATCTCAGGTGGCCATGGCCCTTGCTGGAACCCCGTCTCCGGCTTGACCTCCCATGTATATTTGCGACTATTACTACATGTAAATACGCGGGTTTGTTGTTGTGCACCAAGGTGGCGCATGCACCAGATATAAAGTGAAAAAAAAAAAGATGTCAGTTGGGATATTAAAAATCTTCAAAAAAGAAATGTCTTTTTTGGACTTGTAAAATTTTCACTACCTTATTTTTTGTTTTAGTATGGTGGTCCCATTGGTACTGATTAGAGCTATTCTGGTCATTACACCCACAGTGCACAATTTTTTGTGCATTCATGTAACCAGCTTGGAGTATATCTCCCACATCTCGTAGTACTTTCTCTTTGTTGCCTTGGCAGAAAATACATAGTTGTTGTTAGACTCTAAAACCTCTTTCTACTTAAAACGTTTGAAAATTGAACTGCCTAGCTAAAAATGTGGATCCTTTCTTTACCTACATATGCACCAAAAAGATGTTGGAGCATTTTTGCCCTTGTAAGCAGGGGAAGCTTTACCTTTGGTTGATCGTAATTTTGCACTGCATTGCATGCATCACCCGTGAACACAGCAGTCAGCAAATATACAGCAACGGGATTTTGGGGCATTTTGATATTTTTGAAAAGAAATGCATATTTTGGGTAATTGAGCTTTTTTCACTTCGCTTACCTTCTACAGTGCTTCACGGCCAAGCAGGGGCACTATGGTTATTTTGCATTCCCATACGCAAGTTTTTAACGTTTAATATTAAAAGGCGTTTGAATCTATGACGAATGATTCGTTATTTTTTCAAATCCTGATCTGCATGTGCAGTCAAGTAATGATGAGTTTGTAATCTTCATCATCTTTGTGTTCTGCAGAGTAACAAAGACAATCTCACGTTATAGGAGTTCAATAGGAATGGCTGAAACCCAAGACCAGCAAGTAAGAAGAATGGAGGTAATCTTCCTTCTTGGACAAGTTTGCTTCTTATTAATGCCAATTTGTTGCAACTTTTGTTTTATTTTCTAATTGGATGGATCTCCCCAAGAAAAAGTATTTTCTTGCTTAGAGTACAAAGTAATGAAAGTCGAGGGTAGTATAATTAATATCAGTCTAAGTTTGGTAACTGATGGCCGCTCTGTTGGTCCTGTTAGTATTGGAAGGCAGAAATGCAGCACTTGGAAAAGTCAGCAAACTCCCTTGAAGAAGCGCAGAGGTAAGCTTCCTACATATTCACATCATGTTCGGGCAGGGGAAAAGAGAAAGAGAGAGAGACGCTGAATTGGCAGGCATATGATGCCATCTTTGAGCATTTCGTGGCATCATTTCAGGCACTTGAATGGAGAGGACTTGTTGCCTCTTCGGATGAAGGAACTAAAGAAGCTGGAACGCCAGCTGAAGATTGGAGCCGAACGCGTTCGCTCCAGAAAGGCAAAACATAAGCTCTCTCTCTCTCTCTCTCTCTCTCTCTCTCTCTCTCTCTCTCTCTCTCTCTCTCTCTCTCTCGGGGTGTTTGTGTGCGTATATATATATATATATCAGTTAAATGCTTTGAAAATTTTTAATTTGACGCACTAGTTGGTTCGAGGGACTTCCGATTGCACTGCCCGATATTTGAACTATATATCTAACTGCACATATGGATGTGAAATATTTGAAAGATAAACACAAAGGAAATCATGAAAACCTAAGACGTAGATTAGATTTTGTGTGCCAATAAAGCTAAGACTACCAGATTTTCATGATTTTTTTTCTTGAGTCATGAAGATTCAGATATTCCCCATCATTCGTAATAAGGTTGAATTTATGACAAAATGAACTAAAAATAGTGGGAAAGGCCCGTGAACCTTAAACCTGTGGAACAAGGTAATACATTCTTGCAATAAACTACAATTCAAGTGCATACCTTGGGTATACAAAACTTCTCATCCCTAGCTAGCTAGATAAATTTTATTTCAGACGTAAAAATGTACTCCTTTAGAAAACAGAAGGAAATGCCAAGTAAACCTAACAAACCCTTTATATCATCCTGCTTTATAATTCTAGCTCTGTCTAGTCTTCCTATGAAATGTTTTCTCCGTCTCCACTTCCTGGCCGAAGAGAGAGAGAGAGAGCAGCAGCAGCAGCAGCAACAGCAGCACTACCAACAGGGGCGGAGGGAGGGGGCCCGCCTAGGCCGTGGCCCCACCCTAGCTATTTAAAAAAAAATTACATTAAAAATTTAAAAAATGTTAGTTGTCTGATGTACTTTTTGTATTCGAATTTAATTTGGTCATACCGGATAAATTCATTGGGCTGTTTGGCACGGTCAAACGACGGTTTGGCGCTCCCCTAAAAATAAAGTGTGGCTCCACCTCTAACTACCAATGCTGGGGCACTGCCATCCCATGGTGGAACAAACCACTATTAAGGCTAGAACATCGGTGGTAAGAATTTGGGCTTAGGCCATATTGCCGCCCATTCGTGCAGCCTAGGCCCAGCCAGTCCAACTGATGCTGCTTCTGCCTTAAGTACCTAGTGTCATGACTGAATATCTTTCCATAAGACCAGGCATTCCTAGATGTGCCCATTCATGCTCCCTTTAACAAAACCCCACCAGATGGCACAAGCCATCCAACATTAAATGCCAATTCAATAAAAGAATATGTACCTCGATCGTTCTTCTAAGAGGGCTCAACGAGAATGACTCTACAAGTTGAGTCATCGCCCCCGGAAGCCATAATTCAATTTCCAGTATGCTTGAACAATTACCTTTAAATCTGCACTTGCTAGAAACCTAGTAGCGAAAAGATTTTATATATATATATATATATATATATATATATATATATATATATATATATATATATATATATATATATATATATATATATATATATATATATATTAGTCATAATCAAAGGACAACATTTTGCATAAAGTTATCATGCTTTTAGTTCATAAAAAGTCCTCATACTTCTCGCAAAATAAGATCTCCCTCAAGTTCATTTAGGAGCATATATATGTGTGTGCGCGTGTGTGTGTGCATGATTAGCAAAATAGTGTACATCTTGTTATAAATGTGTCACAAAGTAGATCAATTGAAGGCTCATCTAACTATATGAATTTCATCTGGGCAGAGGAAAATGATATTGGAGCATGTCAACGTGCTGAAGGCAAAGGTAAAAACTACCCAAATGTCCAATCTGATTTTGTTTTACTGCTTCCTATATATGCGCAAGTGCTTTTGATTAAATAAGGGTTTCTCTCACGATGGCATGACTGTAGATGACCAGCAAAATAAAATGCTCTCTCATTTTCTCCTGGTCCAATTTGTTGTCTACTACATATTTAAAGTCCATGTACCTTCGCTCTCATGAAAGAAGCACTTTTGAGTCGTGCTTCGTTTGGCCATGCTCTTGCCTTTGCCCTTTGGCTATTTGTGTGCCAATATCATTAATAACTAAAATACCCTTCCTTCACACCTAAAAAGAAAATTTTTGTAAAGACAAAAATGAAAATGAAAAGAATTAAAAAAACTATAGAGGACATTTCTGTTTAACAAATTATCAAAATGTCATTTCCTCCTTTACTGCGCACTGTGTCACGGTGCATGCAGCGTTTGCTCGAGGAAATCTGCAAACTTTGTTCAGGACATTGCCTTTTTATGCTTTCTTGCATGATGCGGCCTACACATGGTCCAATAATAAACAGCAGCCGTTGCTTCATTGTTTGGACCGTTTTCTGATTATCCATCTTGAGGTGATTTCCTATTCCCCTTTGCTTCATGTTTTTGACGATCTGCATCACCTTTCAAATCATGCACCATTCCTCCCCAAAAATTTCTGCCATGTGCATCCTACCTCATGCTCACACCTTTTCAAACTTGAGCTCATGTGGTAGCTTCATCCCACATGGTTGGCCTTTGCCAGTCTCAAGTAGGTGGACCACTTTACACCTTTCCCATAGGTTGCATGCATATTGTTCAGAACCAAGCCCTACTTTTGGAAGTCCTTCCTCCTTCGATGCAGGTTTGTTGATATCTCCTCCTAGGAAGCTCTCTTAGCTTCAAACGTCTGCAACCTTCTCTGGCTACGATGCTGACCCTGAGTGACTGAGCCACATACGGACTTGCATGGGTAGTTGCCTGCACAAAGCAGTCCATTTTAATTTGACTGAGGTGGCCCTCAATGTTTGACTATTAGGATTTAAGATTTTTTTGGAAGGTTTAAAATGAAGTTAATTACTTTGTATTAGTGCCCCAGATTAAAAAGTTTCTAACTTCATTGCTATCGACCATGTCCAATCCCTGCATCCCCTTGTGTATGAGCGGCATAGTGGGATTTGATCTGGTGGTAGCAGTGTTTTCATCTACCTTGGCTAGGGCAATCAATGTGTTTTTTGGTTCACCGCTTCCCAGAATATGTGAGTTGCTTGAGTCTCCATGCTTTGGATTGGTAGTGTCCTTGTTTTGAGAGATGACCTCTTACCTTTAGGTCTTCAATTCAAGTCATCCTCTTGCTGTCTACGATCCACTTTAACCTCCATCTCCTGACCTTTACTATCTCCCATGTACTTGCCATTGATTAGTTGTTTGATGCCTCAAGATCGGTATGTTTCCTGGTATTGGTGGTTTTCTGCTTGAGTTCTTTTGTCATCTGGAAGTTTTACTAGTAGGACATTGCTAATTACTTTCATAATTTTTTTCGGTCCTTTTGAAGGAATTTGATAAGGTTGTCATGCCCTTATTTCCAAAAAGGCTGCTCCCTTGTTGGGACACCCTACAAGATGATTGATAAGCTCCTTGCTAGTGACAACGTACCTCGTCTTCCCTCCATTACCAACCCCTTTCAAATGGGTTCTACCTTGGGTCATTATCTATGTCACGTGGTCTTCCTTGCCAACAAAGTCACGCGACCTCCACTCTGAAGGGATGCCCTTCTTTCTCCCCAACTCCATATATTTAAGTTTTTATTCTATTATCTGAGACTTCCTTTTCAACATCTTGCATAAGTTGCACATTGGCCCCAGTTTCTGATTACATCCAATCTCTTGTTTGTCACTACTTGCTATCTCCACTACTTGTTAAATTAGCAAAATTTCTTGGATCTACATTAAGTTTTTTGCTACAAGGACCCTCTTCCTCCCTCCTATTTAATCTTGTTGATTGTTAAGGACTCTTAGAGTATCAAGGAGAAATAAGAAGAAAGAATTATTCTAGATAAATGAGTTGATGATTTCAACTGGATAAATCTGTCAAGGTCTGATTGTTATCTATTGTAAATTCAAATATGTATTATCTCGAGATTTTTTACATTGAATATCGTTTAAGGTTGTTGTCATGATTGAACATTACATTAATGAGTTCTAGTCCCTTGCCAATACACACAAGAAAGCATTCTTCATTGTGTGTTCATCTCTTTAGCGATCTATTTCGCTTTTATGGTTTTAAAACCCATGGCTCACAACATCATGGCCAAAACATCTTCAACCAAATGGAATGCCATCAACAGTTTCATTTTTGTCAAGTTTACCAAGGATAACTATCTTTTGTGGATGAGTCAATTTGAATCCACAATGATTTCACAAGACTTGCTGATTTCTTTTTTTTATGACTCTACACAACCTCCATATGAGAAAATCACCAAAAATGGCAAAGGAAACTCAACCTTGAGTTCGTTGCATGGAAGAATTAAGTCTGATAAATTTGCAGTAAGCTGGATTAGGCCACAGTCTTGTAGTTTGTACTTGGCTAAATCATCAAATCTTGCTTAGCATGTGATGCATGGGCTTCACTTGAAAGGTCTTGCGGTTCACATCACCTCTTCGTATTATGTTGACAAGAAAAGAAGTTATGTTTTTTAAGAAAGAGAACAAGGATACATTGACCTATTTGGAGAAAATAAAGCACCTGAATGATGTTGCAGATTTTGCCGACTACTACATTCCCAAAGATGATTTCATTCAAGTGGGGTTGAATGGACTTCCTTTCCAGCGCAATAACTTCGTCATTTCAACTATTACTTCATCAAAGCATTTGTCATTTCAACTATTACTTCATCAAAGCATTTGTCATTTGCTGAACTTTATGACCTTCTTCTTAATAAATAGAAGTGTCCACAAATCATCAAACCAATAGAAGCTGATTAGTTTGACAAACAAAACCCTTTGGTGGCATTTGGTGCTTTTCATGGTTGTGCATGAGGACAATGATACTATCGAGTAAGGGGTGATAGAAGGAATCAATACAGAAAAATATTTCTCAAGGAAATGATCATTAGCCCAAAAACAAGCAACATTACAATAGCAAAGGTCCTATTGTGTTTATAAGAGAAAGGGGCATTTTGCGAAGACATGTTATGACATCTTACATGCATTTTTAGTTATGACTTTGCAAGAATCAAGGGCGAGTATTGGGACCCCTACGTTGGAGCGACAACAATATTGTCAACAATACTGAACACTTGCTGAATAAATAGTCCTATGTGGGATTGCACTAAGTTATGTTTGGTAGTAAGCTTTTATCCATATCTAGCATCACTGATCTTTCAATTAAGATTCAAGGGTCTTCTTTTATATTAAGAAAATTCTACATGTTTCAAAAATGGCACACAATCTGATTTATGTAGAGAGATTTACATCTGATAATAATTGTAGTTTTAAGTAATTAACATATCATATAATTCAGACCATGAAAAAGATCTTTAAACACAGCAACCGTGGTGATGAAAGACTCATATTTAGAATTCAGCGCATTCAAAGTATAGAGAACAAGATCTGTATCTGAGGCAAAATGCTGCACAGTGCTAAGAGTCGTGTAGAAAACTAATATGTTGAAGATAATCAGTCATAGACAACCCTCCTTTTTTTACATTTTGTAGTTCTCTTTTTAATTGAATGATATAGATATTATTTTGTGAGGCATACTGTTTTTCAAGGATGCACCAAGCATCTCTAGTCGTGCCAACCTGAACTAGTTGTGACATGATTTGTTTTGTCACAGTGACTTTGATCCAACTTAATGCAAGTTGAACTTCACGATACCTTAAATCATAAGTAGGATTTTTTTGTGTGTGTGTGCTTCATCAAGAAATTCATGTGGAGCAGAACATTTCCCATTAACATACTTGATCATATTTTGACTTTTCATAACTCTTTCAAGTTGAGAACGCTAGAGAAGAAAATTTGATCAATCAATCTTAACTAAAACTTGACTTGAGAAGACATTCCATTATGTACCTGGGGCAGCAGAAGTGGTTCGGGTGACGTTAGAAGAAGATGATGTAGCCATTTTGAAACTGAGTTTCCTCCTCGACAGAACTGTAGCTGGTGAGCAAATGATCTTAGAAATAAAAGATGTAGCTGAAAGAGGCCTTCGTTTTTGTCCTTCGTTCAGTCGTAAAAATAAAAAAACAGGGGACACAAGAGGAGCACAAACAGGGGCAGCAGGATGGGCGGTGGAAAAATAGTGATTCCGACCGGCTTTGACGTCAATTCTGATCGAACACTGGACCATTGGAAGCGTTACTCCTAGAGGATGCTGCACGTTCAATATCTTGGTAAAAAGCCTTCGGGGGAGACAACGTCGAACAAACAAAGAGGAGGCTGGGAGGCGGTAGAAACAGGTTTTCTTCAAAAACAAGCGGTTCTTCAAAATTTGATTGCTCTTCACCAGTAGCTCCAAAAAGTCTGAGATTAACAGAGTTGTTCCTCAGATATAGATGATTCTATTGAATCCTTGCTCGACAGTTAAGGTGGCCAGAGTTGACAGCATTGACTAATTTTCCTGTCGTGAACTTCGAAAATTGATTTCTCTTCAATGGTATCTCCAAAAAATCTGAGATTTCACAGAGTGGTTCCTCAGATTCAGACGATTCTATTGACTCCCTGCTCGACAACTAAAGTGGTAAGAGTTGACAGCGCCGGCTGATTTTCTTGCTGTTAACAACCAGCCTCCTCCCTGTTCAGCAATTCAACGCCGGCTGATTACAGCCTGGTTATTTTCCAATCTGTCAACAGTGACAAACCCAATGATAATGACAGAATGTTAGAGCTGTTGGCTCTAATACCAAGTTAAGAGAAGAGCACACGAGCTTAAGAAAAAGAGAAGAACATAGATGTAATGTGGTTTGGCTAAACTCAGCCTACGTCCATAGGAAAGACATTCTCTTCTATTCTTTAATAATTCAACGAAGAGAGTACAAATATTCATAGTTACTGTGTACAATCAAAATCCTTGATTTTAGGATCTGGATTCACACCAATGACTTTGGCAAGATTACAGGAGACTATTTTATAAATGATTCTTTCCTTATCAAGAGGAGATTGTTCAGTTTTGGATAACACTGGGTTGGTTTAACTGTAGATCATATCCTCTCGTACATTGTCATATATCATTTTATTAGTTTTCAATCAAGTGAGACACAAGTATCTTATGGAGAAAGACACCATTGATTTAGTCATACCAATAGAAAGATTATTGCTTTGTTGAACTATCTTAAGCTTATTTCAATAAGTTTCTTGATTTCTAAATCGATTGTGAACATTGTTTGGTAAGGAATGCTCATAAATCTTCTTGTCCAATATATAATTCACATGCTACAAAACATTTTGAACTCATACATATGGATGTGGTGGAGACTAGCATCGATTTTATCTCGAGAAGTGTACAAATATTTTTTTTTATTAATTGTTGATATTTTTTTTAGCATATTGAAATTTATATCTGTTATCTATCAATGCTTTTCAATTTCATGCTTGTGGTAGAAAGGCAACTTGGTAAATCCATTGAAATAGTCCAATCAAACAACGAAGAAGAACTTTGCTCAAAAGAATTTGAATGTCACCTTGAGTCAAATGTATGAGTCTCTTGCCAATACACAAAAGAGAGCATTATTCATTTTGTTCATTCATTCTTTTATCTACCTGTTTTTGTTTTTCTGATGAGGCTTTTTGTTTCACTCTACTGTGTCCTCACTTCCCTGATGGTCTCTCTTCACCAGCCTACCTTCTTATCTAAAATTTTATGTCAAAGATTTTCTTTTTTCCGGTGTTGCCACCTATTAGCAAACCTCCCATATCAAGTTGCTTCTTAGGAATTTTGAGTTTGTCTTTGGGCTTACCAATAATACTTATAAATGCTAGCTCTCTTCTCAGTTGCCTCTTTGGCTACTATCATTTTTTTTTCCTAGAGTTGCTTTGGTTGTAGTGAAGCACATTCACCTTTTAACTATTTGGGTGTCATCATTGCCTCACCCACCTCTCCACCCTTTTTTGGAATCATCTTAAGCATCTCATTCTCTCAAGAATCCAAGTAAGCAACTATTACTTGTTGGTAGGATCACACTATTTTAAAATAACTTTGTTTTTGTTCCCTTTCATGTTCTCTTTTTCTTTGGACCACCTATAGCTACATTTAATTATTTCAACCTTATTTTTCTATACTTATTATAGTGTTCTAATAGTCATATTTGCTGTCTTGTTCATCAAAATGTTGTCATGGAGCCACATAACATGGGTGGTGTAGGTGTTCCAAACTTAGATAGGTAGTGCTCTACTCTTTCTAGTGGCATCTTACCACCTTTGGTTGCCCCCTCATACTCTTCCTTTACCCAAATACTTTGTCAACTAGCCTGCTTCCTAAGCATCTACCTGCTGGCCAAGTTTATGTTGCATCTTGAGCAAACTATTCTCTCTGCCCTTCCTCTATTTCTTGATTTAGTTGTTCTTCCAAATGATAACTCCTCTCTATTTCTTATCCTCGAGGTTTCTACGTTTCATTCTTTGCTACTATGATGCCTTTGGCCCCTCCGTCTTGTAGCTTCCTAGATGTTCACTTTGGCTTCATGGCCCTTTCAAGGTTCCAACATGAGATTTTTTGCATCAAAAAAAACTTTTTAAACTAGATTTTATATTGAAACCAAGTTGCGAATAATGCTTTAGCATGTTCTAGATGGTCCTTAGGGTGAAAAATAAGGGTTTGGATTCAAGTGATTCAATTTTAGTAGTACGTGACTTGATCAGAATCTAAAGCCAAACTTCCATCAAGTGAAGTAATTACTCTACATCAAATTAGCAACAAAAAATTATTTAATATGGGGGTCTCAATTTTCTCCCATATTAGTTTCATTTAATCTAATAAGACTTGTTGATGGGTCAAAGCTATCACCTCCTATGCTGAAAGAGAGAACTAATGAAACCAATGATCAATACATTGACTAGCTCTGATGGTACCAACTTTTATTAAGTTGAATCAGAGTCATCGTTGTCAGGAGAAATCTAGATGCAGATTATTGGCCTCAAATCTTTGGCTGAAGTTGGCATGCATTAAAGCAGTCATATGCTGCCCATTCAAGATCTCATGTAATGTAACTCAAAAGTCAAATACAACATCTTAAAAAAAGATTGACTTCCATGGATGCTTATATTAGTAAGGCCGAAAACATTCGTCACCAAATAGCCATTGCATCGAAGCCAATGAAGACCTAATTCTTCAAATTCTTAGACGATTATCAAGTGAATGTCATGCCTTTTGCATCAGTATAAAAACAATGAAGTAGTCTATTTCCATACAAGATTTACATGGTCTTTTGCTTATGCAAGAAGCTAATTTGAAAGCTCAAAATTGTGATGATTTAGCTATTGAATCCTTCAAATTCTTAGATGATTATCAAGTGAATGCCATGCATTTTCATCAATATAAAAACAATGAAGTAGTCTATTTCCATACAAGATTTACATGGTCTTTTGCTTATGCAAGAAGCTAATTTGAAAGCTCAAGATTGTGATGATTTACTTATTGAATCTTTTGTGTCAGTTGCAACATGGCAAAACAAAATTTTGTTCGAAGTGCAAACTATGGTAGTGGCCAAGGAAGAAATAATTAAGGAAAAAGGAAAAACTTTCAAGCAAAAAAAGGCTGACCTTTCAGATATGTGAAAAACTGGGAAATACTACAAAACATTGTTTGGCTTACATGAATTTTTCAAAGAAAACGGAAAAGGTCCAAATGCCTTCAGTGAAATCTTCAAAAAAAGGAAAAATCAGAGTTCTGTAGATACTAATCAGTACTGTAGCTTGGAGGCTACACATCACATTACAAATGATATAAATAAACTATGTACATGCAGAATATGAAGAAGATTGGTGATTGATTAAGTTTGCATATTTCTAATATTGGATCTTCTAGAATTATTTAGAAATTTATTTGGATGATATTTTGCATGTTTCAAGTATTACTAGATGTTTCCTTTCAGCTCAAAATTTGCTAAATATAATTATGTCTAGATCTTCACCTAAATGTTTGTTATGTTAAGGATAAGACTACAAGGTCCAGCCCATAGAAAGGTCCCAATAGTGAAGGACTCTACAAGCTGGATTTGTCAAAACAAAAGTGAGAGTGGCAATGTTCATAAAGTGTACATTGAACAACTGCACAAGTGGATTTGTCAGAACGAGAAATGTTTATTTCTCGGCATGTTTTTGGCAAGACTCAAGTAAGTAAAGAGTCTCATTCTAAAGAGACCAGTCAAAATGAGGGGATGCTCTTAGATTACCCAAATGTTATCTTCAGTCCTATCTCCTCTACCCAACTAAGTGAAACTAACAATATCCAATCGGAACACCTTGACTTTCCAAATGAACCTTTGTCTATTCATCATGAAAAACTTGAACTAGATCAACCTATTCCTTCACGGTCTCATCCCATGGTTACTCAGTTGCCAGTAGGAGTGGTTTTAGAAAATTTCATATGCAGTTTTCCAACAAACACCATTTTCGTAAATCCTTTGTCATAACTCTCCTTGAAGATTCAGAACCATCATACTAAGAAGTGCTTCAACATGATCACTTAAAGGAAGCCATAACATCTAAATATCAAACTCTTAGTCAAAACCATACCTAGGAATGTTGTTCCTACTTACTTCAGCAAACATTCATTGGTTGCAAATGGGTGTTCAAGGTTAAATAAAAGGTAGATGGAACTTTACAAAGGAACAAAGTTCATCTTGTTGCTAAAGATACAGTGTAGAAAGAGGTATTAGCTATGCTGAAGCCTTCAGTTCTATTGTGAAACCAACAACTATATGCACAATATTATCCATTGCTTTAATGAAAGGCTAGAATATTTCAACAACTTGATGTGCAAAGTTGTTGTACGGACATTTGTAGAAGAAGAATATATCTAGTAGCCTTCGAAATTTGAAAATTGAAAACTTTCCAAATCATGTTTGTAAAATTGAAAATTGCATTGTATGAATTGAAACAATTACCGAGATCTTGGCTTCCATGTCTTATGTCTTTTATTCTCAAAATGGCATTTAAAAGTGCTCCAATAGATACATCCTTCTTTTTTTCCTCAGCAAGAAAATATCTGCATATATGTATTGGTCTATGTGGATGATATTATTATAACTTGAAGTTTAACTTCAAGATTTTTGAAACTTATTGTTAGTTTTAGTTCAAAATCTAGAACGAAAATCTTGGGTATTGAAGCAAAAAGACCGAAGAAGGAATTATTCTTTCACAACAAAAATACATATTTGGTCTTCTTAATAAAGTTAACATGGCAGGTGCTAACCATAGATTTTGGATTTCTTCTCATATCTAACTCTTCAATGGAAATTTTTGCTGATAGGGATGCCGATTGGGTTGGATCCCTAATTATAGAAGGTCGACAAGAGGGCATGCAATTTTTTGTCGGATCTAATTTTATTTCATGGAATTCAAAAAAAAAAAACAAAGAGTTGTTCCAAGATCTAATACTAAGGCTGAATACTACACTATTGCTACTACGGAAATGACATAGATTCAATCTTTTCTTAAAAAGTATGTTGTTGGACAAAATCATAGTCCCATATTATGGTGTGATGGTGTTCGACAAAATCATAGTACAATATTATGGTGTGATAATATTGGAGGATCATATCTGCCATATCATCCTATATTTTGCCAAATGAACAAGCACATAGAGATCGACCTACATTTTGCTAGAGAGAAGATTGCTAAAAATTAGTAGAGTTGATGATCAAATATATTGCAACAAATAATCAAGTTGTCGATACCAAACCATTGTTGAAACAACGACACTATGTCATGATAAACAAATTAAATATGGTCAAGCTCAATCTTACTCAAAATACGTTGGGCTTGAAATCTAAGGGAAGTCAACCTTTCTGCTTACATCGATGATGATAAGAATCACACTTCCCGTAATGATGTTAATGATTGGTAAAAAAAGAATTAATTCATAAATAGTCTCATTCGATATTAACTATGAAAGGTTAAGGGTGGAGATCGAAGCATTAGAAAGAAGGATAATTGCTACAGTAAGTGAATGGTTGCATCAGTGTGCATGTAGACTCAAGTGGTCGAACCAGGTAAATTACTTTCTTGGGTATACTTTATTTTATGCTTTTAGTTATCATCTCAATTTTCAGCCAAGGGGATTGTTTAAATGTGCTTACCAAAGCTGAAACGAAACGTGATTTGCTTTTTGTAATTATATTTTGTACAAAAACTCATTATGGTCATTTCTTTTCAGCAAAGGTCGTTGTTAGATGATAATGGTCTTCTTCAAACCAGGGTAAGGGCATCAATTGATATTTACATGGACCACTTTTTTAACTCTTCTAACTTGCCTTTCTCTTCTTTGTCTTCCTTTTTCTCATTTCTCTCACTCAAGCTGACTGAGATCGATGAATGTCTAAGAGACATTCCACAATTGGAGAGGACAAATTCGAATGAAGATACAACAACAACCGAATCATCAAGAGGCAAACTCAATCCCTAAAACTCCATAGTTTTTTCTTTTCTCTATTGTTTTTTGGCGGTTAATTTGATGCTTCATGGCGATGAAAGATGGTCCATTATCCTATGAAATGAGTTTCCCATGGGAAAGTGTTTCCCCCTCATTGCAACCTCCTCACTAATTTTTTTCCAAATTTCAACACCAGGTCCTGGCTAAACTATTATAAGGGGAACTTTTCATGAATTGGTGTTTTAGCAAAACAAGTTTCCTCCCTCCTCACCGTTTGCCACTCGAGCATTAATTGTAGTTTTAAGAGGGGGCGGAGGCAGGTGTGGACAATTGCCCACACAAGCCTACAAAAAGTGTTTATTTTTTTATTGAAACTTCATGACAACTTTTCTCATTTATATACACGTTTCCCTTAAAAATTTAAAATTATATAACTAATGCCCTCTTAACCAAAATTTTCTAGCTTCACCCCTAGTTTTAAGAAATTGTCTCCTCGTGTTGCAAATGCAAGAAGTGCCCAACTCCGAGACAAATCGTTTCTTATTATTCAGCCATAAATTTTCAGTCTTTTATAATTTTCACTCCACAGGCTTTCAATATTTAGATTTTTTTTTTTGTGCTATAAAGTTTAGTTACCGTTCTCTAGTTAATTATGTTAAACCTAGTTATACATCTGCAGCACATAAAATTTATGACGTACCCAAACTAGTTACCTATCGAGCCAGTTCACAGGCCCGCAGCTTAATTAGCTGATCGGAGTCTGACTGATGGCTTGTGACAGCCGTAGTCGAATTGCTTCAGCTGCAAAATGCCAGCAAAAAAATGCATAAAAAAATCACCAATCGTAGAAATTTTGACTCAATAAAAAATGAAATATCAAAGTATTTTTTACTAAGGTTAAAATAACTTTTTAAAATAATTTTAATGTTCTTCATTGATGATGGAGCATGTGCTTGACTGCTTGTGAACCATTTTAATAAGTTTAGGGGGCTAGTAGTAATTTTTCAAATATAAAGGAGCTTTGAATGAATATATCAAAAGTTCTGGCACTTTTTATAAATATCTCAAAAATTGCCACCGTTTGCTCCTGAAGCGTCCTAACTAGCGCAACACCTTCTTGCCACAATTTTAAAAATCTGATTGCGAATTTTAAAAATTGTTGATGCAACCATTTGTGCAAAAGAAAAAACAAGGGCTATTTCAATGATGGGCCGTCATGGTTAGGGCGACTTCAGTGAAATTGGTTCCATATCAAGAGTTTCAAACACATTAATCCCAAATTTCAAATTATGATGGAAAGCATAGACGTCCGTCTTCTTTTACATGCATGTAAGCTAAAGGGTCCTCTCTATGTGCATGAGCCTCTTTTCTAGAGTACTGAATTGAATAGCCAACATAGTAATTCATGCTCTTTCAGCAGATCATTAGGTGATGTATCGCATTATGGAGGATTGAAATCAAGTGGGCTCAGGCGTACATAAGAGCAAGGTGACTCTCGAGGGACGCTGTTGATGGCTTGCGTTGGTGCTTCAACAGTACTTTAAGATGTACAAACTCAAACGGCAGTTACAGATGCGTTAAGCTTCCGTTTTAGGTACTTAATTTATAAAGCCGTAGGGAGATATGAATGTTCTGCAACTTAGTATCGTAGAAATGAGAGAAACCATGTAGATTGCAAGTCATGAGATTAATAAGTTGTGGCTTTATATGTTCGTAGAAATGAGAGAAACCATGTAGATTGCAAGTCATGAGATTAATAAGTTGTGGCTTTATATGTTCGATTGTTTTTTGTGATTGGGCTTGAGATTTGTTCATCCAATGAACAAAGTATTTTATAGCTTGAACGATTCTCCTTGTATTGTGCTTCTCAGCTCGGTTCAAGTAGCTAGTAAGTCAAACGTAAGCCAGCTCATTAGGATTAGGTTACAGAGATTGGATCCCGTTGAAACATAGTTCAATCAGGCTCCTTAACTGAATGAGCTACAGATAAGCTGCTCTAATTGTGTGTGTATATGTGTGTATGTACCTATGTAATAGGGGCACAGCCAGAAATTTATAGCTCATGTGCACTAGTAATAAATTATAAACTTGTAAGGGGCATCAATATGTAAATGAAAAAAATTGCTATGAAGACTCAATATAAAAATAAGTATATTTATTGGTCCGTGTGGGCAATTGCCTACACATTGCTATACCTGCCTCCACCCCTGATATGTGTGTGTGTGCGCACAAGAGAAAGAGTGGTCCAAGATATGATTTTGATACATACTTTCCACTAATATAAATAAATATGTAAATTTATTTATTTATTTATTTTATCTATAAATTGTTATACCCCAGACCACTTGGGTCAGGGGTAAAACGAAAACTAAAAAGACTTCTTAAATCATTGTCAAAATGTATTTTAAATAAAATATAGATATTTTGGATTGGTTATAAACATTAATCCAACATAAAACAAGCCTTAATTCAACTTGTTTATATAAAAAATATTGATTTTTCTCCTAGTAAATTTGTTACGTTATAAGAGCTTTTGATTTGTCCATTACTTTTAAAACATGATCTGACTCAAAAAAACGATAAGTTTAATATATTTTTCTCAGCAAACCATTGTTAAAATCACATCTGTATGGTTGGATTGTACACAAATTTATTTCAATAATCCACTTTAAAGGGGTTCGATTTTTATGCCTAACCTAATGGTCTGGGTTGTGCCACTTGCTCATATAGGAACCAATTACTCCCTCTCTCTCTCTCTCTCTCTCTTATATATATATATATATATATATATATATATATATATATATATATCATATCATATATATACATATATATGACATACATTTTAAAATATATGAGAATAAAAATATAAATGGGCTATATATATATAGCCCATTTATATTTTATTCTCATATATTTTAAAATGTATGTCAATTTATAATAGAATTCAATTAAACTTATATACATATATATGTATATATATGACATGCATTTTAAAATATATGAGAATAAAAATATAAATGGGCTATATATATATATATATATATATATATATAGCCCATTTATGTTTTATTCTCATATATTTCAAAATGTATGTCAATTTATAATAGAATTCAATTAAACTTCCTTTAAGACTAAAATGGTGCTAAATCATATGATTTCGATATATGCACATTAATGAATTGCACTCATAACCACGAGCTCAACCTTGAATTGGTTCGAACAACGTGTTTTATATGAATCAAATAGTTCATGATACAGAGTCTTGGCTGAAATGCATTGGCATATGTCAGCCATTTTTACCTATATTAGAAGAAATAAAGAAGACAAATAAAATGTTATTCTTTTTTTGGCCGATATGAAGCCATATCCGTCCAACTCAACTTGGTCAACACATGCACTGTATTGGTCGGTATTCTAAGGTTTGGGATCCCAAGAGAGCCCCGCCCCTTTTCCCGCCCCCCGCCCCTAGGATTTCAGGGATGCTTTAGGAGTAGAGTGTGACGCATTCAGCCTTTGCAGTTTGCAGTATAAATGAGTAGTGCCCATAAGAATGGAACTGAATAGCCAAACTTGGTCTGCTACACCCCTTGCGACAGACACTTTATTATATTGATTCGGGTGGATCATAGGGTCCAATAAAATGTTATAGTTACAACATCACTGAAAATTATATTTTTCTCTCTCGTCATTCAATATTTAGTGTGGAAAAACACTTCAGTTCCTCTTGATCCGAGGAAGTATGCTTCCGCATATGCTTGTCAATGCAGCATATATACTGATGGCAGTAGACCAACAAGAAAATGTGCTGTCTTGCTGGTATTTTCTGTCGACAAAGTAGGAAACCAAGTGACGTGAAATGGATTGGTTAATGTCCTGAGTCTGTTGACATATTTCCCTGGTGGACACTTGTATACACGACTTGGTTTCAAATATCACCCCCAAACTTATTAGCTAATATTAACATCGCTAGCTGGTTCGGAGACTTACTTTCAGTCTTTTAGCTCAACAAGTGGGACGCTTGTACATTTGAATAACATGCAAGCACCAGTAAATATACTTCGATATTTTGTCTTCCCATGTTCATGGATGATGATGATGATTGTATGGGTCACAAGCCATACTCGGTACTCGGTAGACATGCCTGCCAAGGTGATAGGTCAAATTGCAGCATAACTTGTAAGCCATCTAGATTAGCTAAAATAATCAACTATGCACCTTCCAGGCACGGGCTTGACGCACAAGTAGCTTGTATCTTGTTGGCTATAGTTAGAAAACATGAGGCAATCGCAAATCCCTCCCTCAAGTTGGTTCCCTCTTTCATCACCTGCAGTTTGCTAGCTATCTTGAGTCAAGACACTGCATGGCCAAAAATAACATCTGGCTTGAACTTGGACCGTATTTGGCCAATCTTTTACAACTCTCCGACCTTATAGTGACAGTGTGATCTGCTTAAAAAATGACATTTTGGAAAGTCTGATTATATTAATGAGATAATTTTGGCATAAGAGTTACAGTTCATGGTTTAAGGATCATTTAGTCCAGGCAGATCAATGTGTCACGAGAAATTCAAGAAAACATTGGCACCTCTGCAGACAAAAGAAAAACACAAATTCATCAATCTAAAGAGTGTGCATGTGTATGTGAGAGAGAGAGATAGGGAGATTGAAATATTGAGTAAAGAGTGAAAATAGTCAAACTATGGTTCTTAAGGAACTTGAATGCACAGGGGAAAATTTTTGAGTGGCTCAAGCAAAGGCAACTTACACCACCCAGTTAATTAAAACTTTCACAAAGCCAGAATCTCTTGTCGCAGGACAGAAGCTGGGTTCCCTTTTAGTTCCTCCGGGGATCAGCCATAGAAGCTGTATGCGACAGCTAAAACTGAAAGCCCCCAAATTTGTAACGATTCCACTACTTGTACAAGTAACTCTTATATAACTGGATTTTGCGACAGACTGCCCCAACCTCATTTGCTGGTCTTCCCCTAATGACGAGTTACTGGTCATCATCAACATCAAAATCCATCAGGAAATCTGTCAGGTTTTTGGAGTCGTCTATAGCCTCTTCTAATGTCATTAGCTCATCTTTCTTCCCTTTCTCCTGAAACAATTACAGCGATTTCCGGTGAATAAGAGGAAACCAAAACTACGGAGAAATCAGCAAATATATTTGGAACTAGTACACAACAAAAAGAGAAACATAATGCACCTTTGATTTGCGAAGCTCAGGATTACTCTTCAGAACACTCCAATTGCGCGGAAGTTTCTCATCCATCTTATCATCCCCTTCCCCCTCCCCTTCCATTTCACTATCCTCATCCTAAAATAAGTATTGCTTATCAGAAAAAATTATTTATATTGGTTATCATTTGGTAAAAGATATACACAAACTTTAAGATAAAGAAAAGTTCCAGATTTGGTGGCACATGTTAACTCACATCATCATTTTCACCGATATCAACAGCTTGGGCCATTGCTTCATCCATGTCAGTAACCCGCTTTACAAGCAACACAGCAGCAGAAAAGTCAGCACTTACCATAAAGCAAAATTCAGACCATATCCCCAAACAAGCTCGGTGAACTTTTTCTTATACCTCTAATTCTTCAGTTTTTTCTTTGGCCAATATTTTCTGTAGTTCGTCTCTTGAGATGATTTTTCCTTCCTGAAAATGTCAAACACATGCATGCAACACATTTAGGTTATAAGATAGTAGAAAGAGAAGGATGTCAGAATTTTCAGAGAAGAAATATCAGATGAAAAGTAAAGCGTTCAACAAGCCTGCAATTATACTATTAATAAAGGAAGAAAAAAATAGGTCTAAGAGCTAAGCGATCAAGGTGCATCTACGAACTTTACTTCCTACTATGTTCCCGTATGTGCAGCACAGAGAGATGGGTCACATCCAATATTTGGCAAATCGTGGAGAGTCAATCTGGAGGATGGCTCAGCCATTTCACCACAAACTTAGGAGAAGCACAATCTGCAATACAGAATGCAATTTTTTGTTTCTGGAGGATAGAGAATGCCCATGAATTATACTGAAATTATTGAGCTATGGTTGAGTTTGAAGCCAATGGTCACTCAGCAAAGAACTCTAATCAAGCTTTCTTCTAACATCCTGGTAAGTGTAACATAAATGATATCTCATATAATAATATAAATATAAATATAAATATAAATGTATATACAGGACGTGTATTCATCCAGATAGGGATCTGGATGGCCAAGGATCTTCCATTTTGGGCCATCCAATCTCAAAAACACACACACGCTCTCTCTCTCTCTCTACATACAGCTCCCCTCCTCTCCCAGAAGCCTCTCCATCTAGGATCTGTTCCCATCTCTTCTCCTTTATGGCAGCAAAGATGTTTGAGCAGAGAGGAAACAGATTATTTGCAAACCGTGGACTGGTGCCTTCCAGCAGAAAACCAGCCCCAGCAGGCTTATCTACTGGAAAGGGTTCTCGAACTCCCGATTCTCTTCATCCCTCTCTCCCTCCCTCTCTTACGCGTAATGGCCAGAATATTGCAAACCATCATCCAGTAAGGGCTTGAGCCTCAAGGCCCTCTGGTCAAGCCCTCATCTGCCCCTAACCCATGCCTTCTCCAAGCTGCCGACCCATGCCTCCTCTCCGATGCCCTCCAACTCATGCCTCTCCTCCAACTATGCCCTCGCTGCCAGCTCCAGTGATGCCAAAGAGCTTGAAAATGTTGAGCAGCTCACTTTCAAATGTGAAGCACTGGCTGCAGCAGTGCTTGATGCCATGATTCTGGCAGAAGCCATAAAAGAGAAGAGGAAAAGATATCTGGGACTATCTGATCCAAAATGACTAAACCCAGTCCCAAACAATGGGACTGGATTGTTTTTGAAGTCCTACCTTTCTATGATCTACCCATCCTAGGTTGGAGAGGATAGATGCAAAAATGAAAAAGAAGGGAGGAAAGAGAAAAGTAGGTGAGAGAGTACAAGAGAAAAGTGGGGTTAGAAGAACCAGTGCCAGATTGCAACTGGTTAAACCCATAAGACACACACAGATGCACATAACCATACAAATACAAAAACAAAAAGCCAGAGAAATATCTATATCATTTATCATATGGAAAAATCATTACGACACTATAGACCATCATTGTCTCACCTTTAGTCAGTTGTTTTTGTTGATATAAAATTTCAACTTCATCATCATTTTATTTAGACTTCAACACAGCTATACTTACAATAAATCTTCTCATTTCTATTTTTTCATATTGTGAAAGTTTGTTATTTTCGTTAACTTATAATCATTATGGGATGAATATTTATCCATTTACTATATCAAGTTGGTTGGATAAGCATCCTCAATGTGATTTATTTCTTGAGATGCTACAAACTCCCCAAAAGGAAGTGCAGTATCGTGTGCCAGTCACTATGGGCCAATCCAGGACAGTCAGAGCTTCAGAGTTGAGGCTTGGACACATTGAAAAGAAAGATAATCTGCATAGGCGACACAACTAAGAATGTCGACGCCATGCCAAATTAACCCATGGGGTGCACCAAGCAAAAAGCTTTAGCATAAACAGCACTTGACACTCAGACAATTCTGATAGTTATTGCATGGTAGTAATTATAAACAAATTATTGGGAATACCTCCATAAGATATGCTAGCATGTTAGGTGTTGGCTCATGAAATTCTGGGCCCCTATAGTCAATGACTTCATCAGGATCTTGGATGTAATTTATGGTCGGATAAACTGGATCACCTCCCCATACTGCAAAACACAACTAAATGATGTTATTACATCTTGGCTTGAGAAACAAATTTACAGGTTTTCCAAACCAGATGCGCTATAACACATAGATATCTCCGGCCGCAAACATGGTTCTTACAGGAAACAGATATTGCATTATCTAAGACAAGACCGTTCTCTATTAATAATATAAGACCTAGCAAAGATGCCTCTGCTATCAGGTATGAGAAATGTACTAAAAAATATAGGAAGTCAAAAGGGAGAGACGTACTTTCTTTTATCTGATCTTCTCTCATTCGCATTGCCAACGGGTCACGGCGAATTCGGTTATCAGTTCCCATCATGATACGATATTCTCTATCGGTTTGGTACTGGAACATAGTCAAGAGTTGTGTATTTTCATCCTCACCAGTCTCTTCAAAATGTTTTTGCACTGCTTCGCGGGACGTGTCTCTCTTCCACGCTTTAACCCATTCTGAATAGTATGCAATAGCACCAATCTTTTCCAATCTTTCCTGTTCAGCTTGTAGTCTGGATTAATGATAACACATCAATGTTATCTGCCAAATGTACGACAACTGAAAAATAGTTTTTCAAAACGGAAATTGGATATAAGATATATAAGGAGTTCAGTACCAAAATCTGATGGAAAGTGTCACAGAAATAAATCCAGTCAAACTCAAAGTCCAAGAATCCTACCACGCACGGCAAGGAAAGATGAGACCTCTAGCCTGTCCACATGCACATGGCGTGACATAATCCAACAATTGACATTGCATGACGACAAACACACATAGAAAAGACCTAGTTGTGTTGTGTGTCGTCAGCCAAGATGACTAGTCAGCAGACTAGTTACCCCAGTCAGATGCCAGCCTACTAGTCAAGGACCACATGACTAGTCGACCAAGTCAACTAGTGTATACCAGTTGGTGGGTAATTAATAAGTAATTCAGTCCTACACCTTTTTTCCTTTTTCATTAGAAGACATATTTCCCTCTTTAAGAAGGTTTCTATACACACACACACACACACACACAGATATATATATATATATATATATATATATATATATATATATATATATATATATATATATATATATATATATATATACAATTTACCAACTTAGACCTACCAGTCCCAACAAGTCATTGAGGGCCTTGACCCAACTGTGCCCCCTTCCAATTTTCATAAGTTACACTGTGTCATGACCAAAGCAGAGTCCAACTTCACCTATCTCAGCATACTCTATCCAAAGTTAATTACTTAGCGAGAATGTGTGAGGAATTGTCCACTTATAATTTTCTGTTGTATATCTGCATGACATCTCTGCATTTTTTTTGAACATATTACATGGTTAACAAGTCCACAACAGTATGCCATTTGAGTACTGAATGTATCACATGCACAACATGGATATATTAGCCTAAAAAGCAGCCTTCAGCAAGATCAACTGAAAATTTTATCAAAGCACTAAATGTTAGACACTAAATGAGAACTAAGAAAACCAAAACAGCAACCAATCACTAGAAATCCATACCTTGGGAGTTCTCAGAACAGGTTTCCATGTAAAGGAAAATGACAAGACAAAAGGGAATGATAGTTGTGAGAAGACAACTAATGTTTCCTAGAAGTGTTACACAGTCTGAATCATTGGGTTCTCAAGATTGGTCGAACAAAAGAATCATCTAAACACTGTTTTATTGAGGAAAAGAACCCAATGTGTCATTACACAAGTGATTTAAACAATGTCACACAAGGACTCTTCAAAACAGCAGCAGCACCCACATTGACGTGATGCAGGTATGGCACGGGTGCACCATTGGGTGT
This sequence comes from Nymphaea thermarum, assembly GCA_011799765.1. Lineage (NCBI taxonomy): Eukaryota > Viridiplantae > Streptophyta > Magnoliopsida > Nymphaeales > Nymphaeaceae > Nymphaea > Nymphaea thermarum. The sequence goes on along the minus strand of JAANDH010000014.1, from coordinate 693,504 downwards.
GGGCAATGTGCACCCAGTGTGGTCAAACCGCACCAGGCCAAAATGGCCCATTTTTTATGCGCACCCAACTCACGTTAACCAACAAGACGGGTGCGGTCAAACCATGAAGGGGACATTTTTGTCCTCTTTTCACTTTTTTTAAGTGATGCTTTTTTGAAACACTTTCAGTTAGTTACTGTTTTGCTGAATTTGTCATACTGTTTTTAGTATTTTACAGCATACTTTTGCATTTTAATACTGGATATATATGTTGATTATAACTTTATATACTGCATATGGTTACATATGTTGTGCTGTTTGAAAGTTTTAACAAATCAGTGAATAAGTTTTCTTATATGTTTACCATGCACAATATATATATATATATATATATAATATATATATATATATATATATATATATATATATATATATATATATTATATATATATATATATATATATGTTGTTTATAAGTTTTGTATATGTGTTACCCGTTTTGTTAATCATACATATTAAATATGACATTATCCTGTATATATATTTATGTGTCATAAACTTATAATACTCGATGTATAATAGCTACTTGCTTAATGCCTACTTATGTTATCGGTAAGATTGTACAATCAGAAACTAGACTCCAGAATATGTATATTATAGGGAAGAAATAGAATGCTGCAGACTTTGGAATATAAGATGTGACTTTGGGCAGTAAATTAGTTGTTCATCACTTGATAATTTTTGTCTTGTTTAGGAACAATTTTGTATTTTAAATATAACATTGTCCTGCATATGTATGTATGTGTTATAAACTTATAATAATCGATGTATAATAGCTACTTGCTTACTGCCTACTTATGTTATCAGTAAGATTGTAAAATCAGAAACTACACTCCAGAATATGCATATTCTACGGAAGAAATAGAACGCTACAGATTTTGGAATATAAGATGTGATTTTGGGCAGTAAATTAGTTGTTGATCACTTGATAATCTTGTCTTGTTTATGAACAATTTTGTATTCTATATGTATGTATGCATGTACCATCACCACAACCATACCCAAGTTTTTTTTTTTTTTTTAATTTGCCACACCGGAACCGGCATCCGCACCCGCACTAACACTGCACCCCACACCCATGTGACATAGGATCTAAATTAGCAATTTAAAATGTGCAGTTGGGTAGTTGTCTAGCAACACAGACATAATGATCACATCCAGTGTATACACCCAAACTTCTTACCATGGGCCTGGCCCTCTTTTCTTTTTCCTATCCTTACAAAAAGGGTCATATGTTGTCCATCTTTCTGTGATGATAAAAGCATATCTTTTTCACATACTAGGCCACGAGCTTGAAGAAAAGGCTAAAAATGAAGAAAATGTGTAAATATGAAAATCAAACAAGCAAATCCTTATTTTGATGGACCAACATTCAAACTGCAACAAGTAGGCAATACTGGACATGCAAGTTCATCCACTTGAAGAGGATTTGATTCTCCATGATATTAGGCCCTAAACCATGTCCCTGAACTTTTGATGAGAATGAGAACAAGTACCTTGCATGAAATTTCCTAACTTCCATGAAGGCAGAAAAATTAAATGTTTTCCAAGAGAACAAGCCAGCCAGTTACCACCTACAGACCTACTGCAGTTTCTTCTGAAAGGCAGAAAATCTGCCTTTTGGGAGATACGCCCAAGTAGGCTTCATCCAAACATATAAAATCAGATATTCCAAAGCTTGTATTTTACTATCACACTAAGTATAACAATGCTATGCCATAGAAATACTGACCTCTCTTCTTTGAAAAGATGCCTTCTTGCCCTATAAATGGATGTTTCTGTGAGTGTTGGATGATCTCCATATATCTTGATCTGTCCTGTCTCCGCCATTGCCTTGGTAAATACCTGCAAGGGATTACAAAGTTCTATAAAATGATGCAACAAGATGCTATGGATAGATATTTCTATTTAATCAACTCTTAGCAGCAGTTCAATTTAATGAGAAAAAGGAAAAGGATGAGCTAAATGATTAGTAAATGAAGGACATGAAGAAGTACGCAAATTGGTGAAAATACAAGAAGAACGATCAAGCAGATATATCACATTGATAATGGGAACTACAAATGCTAATTCTGGAAGAAATTTTCAATGATTCACAATTACAGAGTTCACACCCACCGTTTCAACATCAGGGCGCCTTCGCTGCCATCTAGACCATGTGTCCTTTGGTTTACGCCAATTCCACCATAGCTCTTCACTTGTAAGAGGTTCTTCTAATGACTTCTTCTTATCTGGATCAATTAATGGATGAGGACGCCCATATTTCTTGTCTAGCTCATAAGAAGTACCCTTCTCTTCCTCTTCTGCTGTTTGATAAACAACATATTCTGTTGAGAGATCCTTTGGATCTTCAGAAGCAATGTCTGAAGCTTCGAGAACAGGCAGATCACTAGAATCGGCAATTGGGTCTGAAGATTCTACTTCCAATGGCTTTTCCTTGAATTTCTTCCTTCTGCTTCCAGGCCTTTTCCCATATGAAGATTCTCCTTCAGAACTGCCTGCTGGTTCAGGAGCCCTTGCAGCTCTTACACGGTTGACTGTACCCTCAGGCCAGTATTCCTGCCCAGGAATACTTGCACGTGCACCAGATGCTGGTTCCATCTCTCCAGAAGTAGAATCCATGTAGCTGTGATAAGGCGGACGCTCAACAGATAATGGATCAACATACTCATCCTTCTTTGAACACTTTATTGATGGAAAGAAATGGGCTTTTCTTTCAGACAGACAACCACCCCATGCATAACTGCATTTCTTTCTTTGCAATTGAATCGAAGGTACAAATCTTACCTAAAAAGAATAAACAACTTTTGTTTACTGAAAAAACAGAGACCACTCTAAAATTCTCACTACCAAAAAACTGCAGGTGCAAACATGCAAGAGGGGAATATGAAGGGTGTCAGGTTGAAGGACAGTGGAACAAGTCCTAACCCTGCCATCCAGCTGCCTGAGCTGCTTTTTCATGGCGTTATCCACGCAAAGCTTGGTGGTCGAAAGAATTTCTATCCAAACATGGCATGCAGAACCCGACAGAAGAAAACAGCAAGTCAAACTGTTTACAAATTCAAACCTGAAACGTCTTGGTATCTGTTCTCCCCTCGCCAGCATTCTCGACGGAAACCGAACTCCAAGCTCCAACCGCTGCCCACAACAGATCAATTATTTCCATAATCGATCAAACACGGAAAATGGAACCGTCAAAAACTCAAACTAAGAGGCCAAACCTCGGTATACCCAAGAAGCAGAAGCCATGTTGAAGTCCGATAGCGGAACCCTCAAGCTACAGGGCCTATAGAGGGTTTTGATATTCCAGTGGCACGTTTAGACGAAACTCTAGTTCTTTAATATTCTCAAACCTCAATTCGGACAAACCAATGATGATGGTTTGAGTTTCCGATCCCACACATTGTTCCAATACTGCAGAACCATCAAGGAAAGAATCGAAACTGAAGTAGAGAGAAAGAGAGAGAGAGAGAGCCGTATATGTTATGACGAAGGCAGCAAAATGGAGAGTCACCCTTCTCTTGCTGGCATGCTGCTTCTTCTTCTGTCTTTGCTCTGCTCGAGGACGGGCGAGGAGAAACGAAAGCCTTATCTACGGACGAACGTTTCGACGACGACATTCTGACGCCGTCTCCTTGGAGCGGGATATGGCAAGAAATGGATCTGGATCCAAATCCTATTTTTGATAGCCTTTCGGTGGAACGGGTTCTTTTTTCCACTCCGTGTACGGGATTCATCACGGGGGTGGGACGCGATGTCGGGGGCTTTCGGTTCCTTCCGGCCTGACCAAATCTAATTGAAACTTAAACTTGTTGGTTGGACTTGGACACTTAATCGTGCCCAAAATCATCCGTAAGAAAGATAAATTGTTTACATGTAAAATCAGCTTAGAAGACTCGATTTTGAAGTTGTTTCCCCTTTTCAGTTTCATTAATTTTATAATAAAATAATGGTGGTAAATACATAGGTGAAAGGGTATCTGCAATAAGGTAGCATAACTGGTTGGGCGAGTGATTATGTAGAATCGGTGTGTAATATCAGTCCTAAAAACAAGAGAAATAAAGGGGGCTTTGATCCTATTTTAAATGGTGGGTTGTAAACCTCTAAAAAATAAATAAATTCACGCCAATTTTAAGAAACACCTAACATTATCGTTAATATATTTAACATATTAGCACACAATTGAGAGAAACTGCTTCATATGTTATTAAACCAAGCGAATGCTCGCCATTCTCCATCCTGACTTGTTCCGTGGTCTGGGCCACATTTATTAAATACTGCTTTTAGCATTTGTCAAAATCGGTTTGGTTATGATTCCTGAAACTCAATATCCCAATATATACAACATTTCGGCTACCACTGCATTGTTCGTTTTAAAAATTAAATAAAAAATTTAGACTATAATAGTAATTTTTTAATTAAAGGCAAACTGCCATTGTCAAATTTTGAGAGCTACCATGACCATAAAGGAGGGGAGAGACAACTTGAAGAGGCAGAATTTTTCTTTCTCCCTACCTTTTGAATCCAATGCTACTTCACGGGTGAGAGTGATACACTCATCAATTAGAATATTATGCATCCATCATTTGTAGGGAAATCAACCATGTATGCAACGTCTTTCATGGCAAGACCATAAAGGTGTTTGGACGCCCATTTTTACAAACACATTCATGGAACATGGCACACTAAAAAATCGTTGGAAAACGACTTTTTAAAGAAACACAACATTCTTGTTATCACAAGACCTCAAAGGCTGTCACAATAACAAATTTCGTTGTTCTACTAGTCATAACAGGCTTATCTGATTAATGGGAGCCTCAAAGGGACTTAGTGATGTTAATGGTTAATGGATGAAGTTTGATTCAGATATATCCTTTACCATATCCCTTTATTGGATGCTCATGTATTCATATAAGAATTAAGATAAATATATACCTCATGGGGATCCGACTTTTAAATTTACAAGTTACAACTGAATTTTATTTCAAAACTGAGTCTATTCTAAATTCAATATGGATGTTAACCGACTTTCCGCTGCAACTTGCTGGAAGAGAGGGCTCCCATAAACCTTACCACCAAAGAAAATAAGGAACAGGAATAAAGACTATAAACAAAACAAACAGAAGCCAAAAAGTCAAGCAGTAGTATAAGCAATTGCTGGGAGATAATCCGACTCAACTGTTGAGCCAAAAGTGTCAACTAAATTAAGCAGACTTATGATGGACACCTTCGCTGGATTGCGATTCATCGCAAAGACAGACCAATCTTTTTTTAGAGGAAACCAAAAAGCCATTCCATCTGTACAAGAATCAATTAGGGATGTCAACGGATCGGATATCCGATCCGAAACGCTTGTAAAAGTTCGGATATGGTTAGGAATTTCACATCCCATTGAGAATTCGGATTTAAGAAGTAACATCCGATCGGATACGGATACGGATTCGGATTTAAGTAAATATCCGATCGGATGTTGAACCATCTTATCCGATCGGATTCGGATTCGGTTTTAAATAAATATCCGATCGGATACTATCCGACTCATGATATCCGAATCCGAACCGATATCCGAATCCAAACCGTAAGTTGATATCTGAATCCGATCCGAAAATTGGTATCCGAATCCGATAGCTTGAGGTGGTGACCCAAGGTTTTGATGTTGCAACCTATCAACAGTTGGTCAAAAGGTTTAACCAAGTGATCCAACTTAAAGTTATGATATTATACGAATATAAATTTTATATTAAGGTATAATTTTATTAAGAGATAATGACTTTTATAAAGTCGCATATAATAACAATTAAATAGTTACTATATACATCATTTAACTTAATGTATTTAAAATTATATTATATAAAAATTAATAACTATTATTGTGTTTAATTAAATATTTTTGTGTAAACAAACAAACTATTATAGGTAAGACATCAACTAAAGCATGATATCTTAAATAATGTNTAACTCAATTAAATTAGAAAAAATTATTAAATAATGTATTTCTTAAATGAGAAATAATATGGGCCACTTGATTTAATAATTCTCAATAAGTCATCATTATGAAATAATAGTTTACTCCATTAAAATATGTTAATATTTAAAAAAAAAACAAATCAATATTTAATATGTACAGTTAGTATGAAAAAAATATGAAAGACATATGAATAACTTATGGAAAAAGTATACAACCCATATAAAAAACTTATAAAAAAGGTGTGAAAATCATATAATAAACTTGTTTATTGATATAAACTGATTGTCTAATTACTCAAACATATCATTTGCTCAATAGCATTAATCTTATATCTGCATTATACGTAAAGTTATATCTTTTAATATTGATGCATCCAGCTTTTTACTCATTTATATAAAGTGGTGTGAATCAACAATGGTGTTATTGAAGTAGTTTTTTACTCATTTATACAATTTCAAACTCATTCCAGCTTTTAAATACACAACCAATTTTGAATTGTATGATAATATGTAATGAATCGATCAGTGTTGAAAATATAATAGTTATTTGAAATGAGATCTGAATCGAAATCATATTAGTTTCAATCCGATTATATGTCATTTATTAGATCTGAATTTTGTTCATACTATACGATGCATTTTCATTGATAGATTGATATTCCACGTGAATCATATCCGTTCAAATCGGACCAAGACTCGTTATTAACTTATTGCGCTACCCGTACAAATTTACCCCTCCCTATACCAAGGTCAAGCTCATATAATCATATAAACTATTTATACAATTTAACTTAAACAATAAAATTAATATTTTAAAAAATATGAAAATTAATCACTATTATGTCAAATTGGTTTAAGTATAACTATATTATATATTTAAGGGGCGTTTGATAAGTTGGAAATGCACTGTAGCATGGGAGATATTTTTCAAATTTAAAAACTTTTCCTCTTTTCATAAGCAGCCACTCAGCGTTTAACTCATTAGGTCAGATTTGGGCGTTTTTTTGTTTCCTTCCTCCCGCCGTCCCGCGCCCTCCCTCCCGGTTGCATTCGCCGCAGAGAGAGACGTCTTCCACCATCGCCACCGTCTGGGCGTCTGGCCTCGATTCTCCGACTCGCCGCAGAGACAGGTAGTGGTTTCATGATCTCGCTTCATCTCCATCGTTTCCCTTTGTCATCATGGCTACAAACCCATTGTAGTTAATCCGTCCTTCCTGAGAATGCATCAACAACTAGATAATCAGAACAAGCAATTACAAGGGCCGTAGCTTGCTCTGTAGCTTTCTTTTTTCTGTTATTTTTTCATTGGTAGTACTACCTAAGCTCTAGCTTGTTACATCAGTTACAGCCGTGAGGTGAGGGCTGTGAGGAGGTGACGGAACCATAGGCGGTGAGCTTCTTTCTCACTTCTCCCTCTCCCATTGCCCATTGTCGTTTTTTCTTCTTCTTTTGATTTAGATTTGCTGTGCAACATTGAGGGACTTGTAATTTTGTAGCTTCTTCTCCACCAGTGAGTACTGAAACCCAGACTTTTGAAGGTGTTCTGTAGGTACAGCAACTTTACCAGATAACCTATTTTTCTTTTCTGGTTTGCAGATAATACCCGTAATGTATTAATTTGACTGCTGTTTGAGCCTGAGTTGTATGAGTGCATTATCCAAGCTCCTGTAATTTCATTTGTGGAGAGAGAGAGAGAAAGATAGAGCAGAATTGTATTCTATTGTAAACTTGATTTTGTTATACTGCAAGCATATGATCGTGGGGTTCCTGAATTTATACTGAATCAGTGTTTCGTTGCCAAGATTAGTCCTTTGGCCTAAGCTTTCAGATGGTTTATGTTGTCCATTTTCCTATTTTTCCTAGACTTTACAAATAAAATTGTCAAATTTTCTCTGATATAAAGACACACATCATATTGCATATTAAATATGTTCTGGGTGTGTGATGTCAACCGCTATCAGGTTCGGATCGGATTCGGATATTAAAATTCGGATTCGGATGTATTCGGATTCGGATCGGATTCAAGTATAACTAAAATTCGGATTCGGATCGGATTCGGATGTAACTTAAAAATGATATTCAGATCGGATGCATGTATAAATTAAAAATCGGATTCGGATAGGATTCGGATATTAAAATTCGGATTCGGATCGGATTCAAGTATAACTAAAAATCGGATTCGGATGTAGATTTTAAATTCGGATTCGGATATGGTATAAAAAAATTTCATCCGAATTCGAATCTTAATCTGAATCCGAATATATGAGTATCCGAAAAATCAGATATGGTAAAAGGTATATCCGATCCGAATCCGATCCGTTGACATCCCTAGAATCAATGACGGTTTTTTTTAATTTGCAGATGCCATTTTTTTTGTTCCAAAACTAATTCTACATGTATGATCAGAAGTAAAAACTCGGAGGTTGTCTATTCCATGGTCTATCATAAATTCTAGATTTCATTTCGAGGTACCAAAGACAGCCGTAACCTTAAAAGTATAAGTGAAAGAAAAGAAACTTCGGTCACTTGGGTGGTGGCATTAGCCTTGGCTATGTCACAGTGGTAGGCCCATATGCTGGTACGGCCTGCTATGTTTGGATCTGGTTTCGGATTGAAACCAGATCCAAGCTATATTATAACTAAAATAAAACTCTTTTTTTTGACTTGCAGCCTCTTTTTGTTGGCATTTTCACGATCCGAAACTAGATCCAAACTATATTTTAACTAAAATAAAGCTTTTTTTTTTTGTTTTTTTGACTTGTAGCCTCTTTTTGTTGGCATTTTCATTGAACATTTTTGTCATGACTTGTGGATTAATTATATATAATAGTCACCGTACCTGTATCAAGATTTACGAAAACACTGTACCACTAGCCGTACCCCGTACCTATACCCATACCCGTACCATTGTGACATAGGCCTTGCGATTATCTAAAATAAATTCTAAATTTCACGACTTCCTATCTTTAGCTCTAACGATGTAAGCAATTTTCTGAGTTCTGCCATCCTCTTGCCACTACAACAAAAATTAGCTAATGCCCATGGTCTATGCCCATGGAAATGACCGCAGGCATTAAAGAGCTCACGACCCGAATTGAGAAGTGTCTTTGTTTTTTCCTCATAAACGTTCCTGCTCAAGCTGAGGCGATTTAGGTTTGAGAGGGAGGAGAAAGAAAGGTAGAAATCCTATAGAGGGGAGAGATCGGCGGGCCAGTGAGCAAGGCCATCACCACGCGTGTACGAGAGAGCAGCCATATTCATCGAACCAGCACTTATAACTTACATCCTTGGAACGTCATTTCATAATGACCAAAGGAAGGCCGAGGGTGTGGTTCCAAACCCATCTTAATCACATCTAAATTTCCGCTCTGCATTTTGTGGACCATTGGGCCTTATAAGGTACATTCTTACGCTTTGTTTGGACGGAGGGAAAGGGAGTGATGGAAACGAAATGAAAGGAAAGAAAGGGAAAAAGAATGAGAAAGGAATGAAATGGAAAGTAAAGGAAAGAAGTGATTATAAAGCTTGTTTGGATAAAAATGAATGGAAATGATAAAATTTTTAATACTTTATAGTAATAACCCTAACATTTAAAAATTTATCATTCAAATAAAAAAATGTTCAATTTGATTTTCTGATTCAATAAAAAAAGAACCACATGACATTTCATTCTATAATAATAAGATAAAAATTTATATCAATCAAGCAAATTTTTAGGTGCACTAATTGGATGACATAAAAATGATAAAAACTTGATTTTGGTAAAGGTGCCATTGTGAAATACCATCCAAGTATCGAGCAGTGTTGGGAAGGGAGAGAAAGACAGGCCCGGCGCTCGTCAAAGTCTTGACCAGCGGCGAGGAGGGAGAGAAAGTGCCACACAAGGTCGGTTGATGTGATGTCTCTTCTGTGGGCGAGCTGGAAAGGATATATACGGTAAAAGGGATAGACTTTTCCTTTCCTTTCCAATCCCTCCAATTTTAGAGGGATTGGATTTACATTAAAGCTCCATTTCCTTTCCTTTCCCTTCTTTTAAATTAATCAACCAAACAAGGGGTTGATTGTTGTTTCCCTCCCTTTCCCTCCAACCAAACAGGGCGTTAATGTCCTTCCAAACCCTAAAGACTAAGTTCAATCACATTAATACATGTCCTCCTTCACAGACTAAAGAGCTTTTGTATGCTCTAAACTATTAATGGAAAGGCCATTCTGCATGTTCTCATCATCCATTTTGATCTGAACTTCCTCCTTCACTACTATTTCATGTCTCCATAACAAAGTCAAATAGTTTCAGTAGGATTTAAATTATTTGCCAACAAAATTCCACATCTTCTTGGCAATGCAACATTTTAAAGACAAGTGAGAATCAGCATCTACTGGCATGGTTGATTCCAAAAGTTTGCAACTAGCAAGATAGAGGCACTACATTCTTTCCATGTACCAATTCCGTCTCTGGTTTTGTCATAAATCTCTGCCCAGCCCAATTTGAAAGTTTCATCATCATCCCACAGAAGTAGACCATCTCCCTTCTCTAAATGAAGGGCACACATGACATGTGCTTAAGCCAAGGAGAATGGGGAGCAGTTAAGAGGTGCATTTTGTATTCGTGAAAGACAATTTATAGGCTGCTTGTGATCGCATTTGCACTGCATTCTTTCTCAGTAAGAGTGATGACCTGCTTGGGCATGTCATCATCCAAAAACCCAAGTACTTGGCTAAATACATGTTTCATTAAGCATAGGTTACTTGCATAAGATAAGAGATGGTCTTTCCAGGTTACCAAGTGAGCTAAAACCTTCTCCATCAGGGGTTCACAATTTCCTTCCTGTAGTATACCGTTAAATAGATCAAGATGTAGGTTTCTTTGCATCCAATGGTGACAGGTCTCAAGAATACCAGCAAGGTGGTGGTCAGTAGATTCCGCCAAGGAGCTAGCAGCAGCATCAGGTTTGAGGTGAGGTCGTAGATTATAAACATATACAGCTTATCACAGTAAAAAGTTAACATCAAAATTTTATGATCTCCCTTTAAAAATTGATCTACACAAAAGAGAAAAATTCTAGCTGGTCAAAAATTGATCAAGTCATAGTCTTTTGTAACATACAGATAGCATACAAATAATAAGATAAAATTTGACATTCGACTAACTACTGTGCATATCAGCAAATGAACCTGCCCTAATCCACATGTATGCATATCCTGATGAATTTACATATGCATTTATAGATGAATGTTTAACTATGTCATGGATGGATGAATACTGCTTATAAGGATATGGGTTCGTAGATGAGCATGGTAACCGATTGTGAATGTTAAGCATGGATATGACTTTCCTTATTTAGACTACATGAAACTTTATGTATGGCATGCATGAATAGTTGAGGGCATGATGGTTAAGAGTCACAATGTTGTATGGATATACAGGATGACATGTTGGGTGGATGATGTTAGACAGATGTCATGGTATGATGATGTGGCATGCATAACACATCACGAGAACATGTTTTGTATATAGATGGTATGTGACGTATACATGTATGTATATGCATGAAAGATGCATGGAACCATGTATGACAAATATGGTAAGAGTCCACATGTAACATGACCTCTATATGACCCACGACGCACACGTATTATTCATGTTAATATCTTAATTGCTATCTGGTTGCTTAACTTAATTAAAATAAGAAAGGATTGCCAATTATGATTGGGCGGTTTCTAGGCATCCAGCATGATGGCCATATCAACCATGGTGGTGGCCACTTAGGTCAAAAAAATGAAAATCCTAAAATATATAAATTTCTATGTTAATTGGCTAACTAACTAGCTAAGCAATAAAATTCAAAACCTTTCCTTATGTTGATGCCATTTAGGAAATGACAAGATTGATGTTAATCCTAATTAATAGAGTTATCTAGTTCTAAAGAGTTTCCTTAAAAAAAAACTGATTAAACTTTATAAAGATTATCTTGTGTCAAGTCTGGACTTATCTAACTAACCATCCTAAAAATCTGGGGAAAATCAAATGAGTAAATCTTCCCTTGCTGACATGATCTAGAGAGGATTCTCTCTCTCTCTCTCTCTCCCTCCCCCATGCTAATATACATTAAAATTTATATATATGCACTAACTATAACACCTAACTCATATGCAAATATGATTAAAAAGAAAGCTTCCATTAAGGATCTAGTATGACATGTGAATCAAGTAGTGGTTAAATTAGAAAAAATCTTCCTTTGAAAATTTCAAATCTTAAAGTAGAAATTCCTATAATTTGTTAACTATCAAATCTCAACTAATCACATTAGGAAATTGTTATTCATCATATTCTTGCAATGCCCAATAAAAATTTTCAGTTAATGCCACATATGTCCTTACAATCCAATCACCATCAGCCATGAGTGAAGACTTCTATGGCTGGAACCCATGGTTGTCAGTAGAATCCAACATGAATTTTGACCAGCTGCTGACATGCAACCTAAGAATTTGTGTGATGAAAATGAGTGCAGCAAAAGCATGCCCCAAATCAGGTTCCAATGTGTGTGTGTGTGTGTGTGTGTGTGTGCATGCTTAGATTCATGCTACAATACCCAATTGAACATGAACTTTAACCATATGCAAAAATACAAAACACATTTACTCATGCTAGCAACTACACATGTTGGTAGCAATTTAGAAGAATAGGTGAACCAAACAAATAAAAATAAATTTCAATAGCATAGAACCTATTACCAACTATAATTTGATGAAAACATAACTTAAACCTATTTTAGACATAACAACACTATCTTAGGAATAAATTCACAAAAAAAAAATCAAAACAACATGGAAAAGAATTAGAATATTACATTCCCAAAAGAAAGGAGATATATAGTGGCCAGAAGGGTGCTGCCAGCTGCACCCCCTCTTCCTTCAGTTAGTTAATAATTAATATATGAAATAGACATATACAAAAAAAAAAACAATTTTCTGGCTATCTACTTACATCCAGCCATATGAACATGGACAGTGATGCCTTTAGGAGTACTATTTGGTGAAGTACCAACTACCAATCATCCTCTCGTTGAATTATGTTGAATGAAGATGTCATGCCAAATACAAATTACTTTAGACCCTAGAAGAAAAGGAAGAACACTTGCTTTATCCACATCTCTAACATGTTGCCTGGACAATATTTCTTGTCATTCAATGCATTTCCAAATGTTTCTAATTAGCTTTCCCTTTGTATGCACTTGCTTTATCTCCTTTCCAATTTCATTATTCTTCCTTTTGCCACTCCTACTTCCTATGTTATCTTCAGAAATTTGTTTATGAATAGTTGTCATTTATCTCTTGAAGTTTTTTTTTAAGCTCTTGCTTATGGTTGTTTCTAAGTTGAAGGCATTCTACTCTTTTGGCTTTATTTTCATTTCTTGTTCTTTAACCATTATGCATATCTATTGCTCCAGTTCTTCGAAGTGTTTTTGTGGTTTTCTTGTATGAAATTACCTATAATGAGATCCCTATTATTTTCACATAACTAGGCGAACTATTTGAAAATGATGAGAAAGTGTACATTCTTGGATAAAAAAAACTGCATACAATGCTCTATCACATAAAAAAGAGAAGCAGCCATCAAAAATTTCTCTTTGGTCCAGTTATTTGAGCTTACACAAATTGGAATTCTGACCATTTAATTTAAATGATTGGTTTGTTCATCAGGATTGTGAGTTTGAGTAGCACATATTTTAAGTGGATCACTGTGTTATCACCCCAAATCTTTCCAAAAAACTGTATTCTCTTTTACTCAAACAAGATTCTCTGTTATTTCAACCATTTTTACAAAGATTTGGATCTAATTTTGGACACTGAGCCCAAGCTCAACTCAACGTAGACTTTTATATGCATATCGAAGTTCAATTCACGACCACTTGATCCAAAATAGATCCCTAGGCCCATATTTGAGTCCAAATGCAAGATTTAAAATATTTGAATCCAAATCCAAGTCTTAGATCTAAAATACATACCTTGATCTGAAATACGAAGCCAAAGTTCGTGGCTGAATCCCACAAATGAAATTAAGTCCAAACTAGGAAAACAAACCTATATAGTAGCTCTCAGATCCAAATTAGATCCAAAACCAAAGTTTGGATACAAAACAAGAATGTTAACTCAAATTTCAAAGTTTAGGCCAAATAACAAACTTTGATACTATCAAGCGTTGCACATGTATGCGCATACCTTCCTTTTATTTCACACCAAAAATATGCTTTGAGCCTAAAATCCAATGACTCCCCTGGTTTGGTCTTAGAGGTGCTTGCGCCTGTCTTACAGGAATTCGTAAGGACAATGCCTGCGGAGCTCCCTAAATGGCTGCCACCTCGACGTGAGGTGGATCATGCTATAGAACTCTTTTATGGTGTCATACCCCTAACAATGGCACCTTATCGAATGAGCCTTGCTGAATTGAAGGAACTTCACTGATAGTTGGATGAGATACTTGTTGAAGGTATAATCAAACCTTCCAAAGCTCCTTTTCATGCATCAGTGTTATTCCAAGAAAAACATGATGACTCCAAAGACTGTGCATGGATTACAAGGTGTTGAATAAGATAACAGTAAAGAACAAATATCTTTTACCTTTGATCCAGTTTAGTGAAGCGCAGATGTTTTCCAAGTTAGACCTTCCGTCAGAATATTGGCAATTCTGAATTGTTGATGGTGACGAGCCGAAGACAACCTGCATCACTCGCTATGGTGTCTATGAGTTTTTGGTAATGTTCTTCGGGTTGACAAATGCCCCTTTAACCTTTTCAACTCTAATGAACAAGATATTCTACATGTACTTGAATAAGTTCGTGGTAGTCTACTTTGATGATATTGTTGTATACAATAGCTCCATGGAAGATCATGTGGGACACCTGTGGGTAGTGTTCGAGGTGTTGAAGGAAAATGAACTTTATGTGAAGCATGAGAAGTGCCTATTTGAACAATCAGAAATCAGGTTCCTTGGTCATAATTTGGGAAAGGGTCAGTTGTAGATGGACACAGAAAATGTGAGGGCTATTCAGGACTAGAAACCACTAGCCAACATGTAGGAGTTGCGTTCCTTTTTAAGCTTGACAAACTACTATCAGCAATTCATTGAGAGGTATTCTTTGGCAGTTGTGCCCCTCACTGATTTATTGAAGAAGAACTGAAGTTGAGCTTGGGAAAAATTTGAGGGAGGTGCCTTTGATCAACTGAAGAGGGCCCCAACACAGGAGCCTATGCTCAAGTTACCCGATCACACCAAGAAGTTTGAAGTTCACACTAATACTTTAGATTATTGTCATTGGTGGAGTGTTGATGCTGGAAGGTCACCCGGTTGCTTATGAAAGTAGGAAGCTTAAAAACACAGAGCGGCGTTACTTCGTGCATGGAAGAGAAATGACGACCATTATTTACTACCTTCGCACGTGGAGGCATTATCTGTTTGGAGCTCAGTTTGTGGTGAAGATGGATAATGTAGCTACAAGCAGCTTTCTGACCCAAAAGAAGTTGACCCTGAAGTAGGCTGATGGCAGGAATTCCTTGCAGAATTTGACTTTGCCTTCGAGTACAAGGCAGGAAGGACCAACGTCGTAGCCGACATGCTAAATCGAGAGGTAGAGTTGGCAGCTACTTGGATGGAGGCATCCAACACAGCTTGAAGGTGCTCTTCTCGGGCGAATTCGAGAAGGCATGAGGCAGGACCCTATGGCTAAGCACTCGGTCACAACAACTGAGGTGGGAAAGACGCGGTGAATTTGGCTGCATGATAGACTTCGGATAACAAAGGGTGGATGTGTCTACCTTTGGTGAGAGTTGCTGAAGTAATGCCATCACTCGTTGTGGGCAGACCATCTGGCTAGGAGGGGACATTGGCGCTCCTCGAATGTGGATGTTAGTGGCCATAAATGCGAGATGATGTTGAGATGTACAAGAAAACTTGTTTGATTTGCAAGCAAGGCAAAGGGACAAACTAGAAAACTGCTAGCCTCTTGGAGCCTCTTCCTATTCCAGAACATCCATGGAATGCCTCTCCATAGACTTCATTGTTTGCTTGCCCAAAGTTGACAACTTCAGCTCCATCCTTGTGGTTGTGGATATATTTTTAAAGTATGCAATCTTCATCTCAACCTCTAAGAAATGTCATGTAAAAAAGATGACAGAGTGTTTGTGAAGCACATATTGAAACATTGGGGCATGCCGAGAAAAATCGTAAGTGACCATGACGCCCGTTTCACAAGAAAGTTTTGGCGTGAAGTATTCCGCTTGCTGCATTTGAACTTCCTATTTTCAACGACAAGTTTCCACCAGCAAACTGATGGCCAAATTGAACAGATCAACAACTTATTGTAACAATATCTTCAATACTATGTCAGCATAAATCAAAAGAATTGGGTGAAGTTGCTTGATGTAGCCCAATTTTGTTACAACTTGCAGAAGAGCGAGTCTTTCAAGCATAGTTCATTCGAGATAGCCATGGGGCAACAACCATTGATGTTTCATACCCTTGCTGCTCAAGAGAAGGGATGACCTACCTTCGCCTACCAGTTTGTCCGTGACTGGCAGGAACAAATGCAGCTAGCCAAGGTGTTTTTGCATAATGCCACCAAAAAGATAAGAAATTTGTAGATCAGGCTTGAAGGCAAATGGAATTCCGAGTGGGAGACCAAGTCCTTGTAAAGCTTTACCCGGACCATTCGACCATCTTCCATGGTCGACATTGGTCGTTAATCCACAAGTATGAGGAATCCTTTACACTGCTAAAAAAGATCCGAAAGCTAGCATACAAGCTACACTTGCCACCTGATTTTAAAGTGCATTAAGTGTTTCATGTTTGTAATCTGAAGCCCTTCTACTTTGATGAGGAAGACCCTGATAGAAGCATCCCAGAACGAGACCTGATTGTGCAGCGAACTCTGCTGATGAAGCGAGCAGTGGACCAACAGATGGAACAAATTCTTTAGCACAAAACAGACTATCTAGGCAAGCCGAAGAAGTACCAAGTGAATTGGATACGTGAGCTAAGGCCAACCTAGGAGTATGCTTTTCATATCAAGCAGCTACCTACTGAAAGTCAAAGCCTACCACAAAGCAGCTGGCACTAAGGACAGCACATGACTTGAAGGGGGAAGTCTGTTCCCCTGTGTCTAAGAGTTTGTGTAAGTCCTTTACTTTGCTATGTATTTCCTTTGCTTATGTTGAGTCTTTGGTTTAAGTTTTAGTGTTAACCTATGACTGAAGACCCTCTAATCTGTCCCAAGTGTATGCAATGGAATTTCTTGTTTTGGGTGATCGACAAGAATCTTGTAAGTGGCTCAGGGTAACTCTATGTAAGTAAGTTGAAATTATTCTCCTTTCTTACTGTCCTTGTGATATACTAGCTTTCCAAGAGAAATACATTGCAATTTTTCTTTATTCAAACAATGTGTTCTTTATACACTTTGCTTTCCCAACGATCTCTGTGCCCCTTTCGATGGTTTGCAAGCTAACAACATAAGTTGTTTGCCTGCCGTGCCACACAGACTGAAGTTGTCAGCCCATGACACTTTTAATGCTTTCAAAAAATTTCAGAATTTTAATCTCTTGCTCTATCAAATCCAATTCACTACTATCCAACTTCAACTTGCCAATAGAAAAAGAAATGCATCACATCGTCCATCATGATATATGAAATCTAATATTGGCATTTGGTGATCAATTTTGCTTGCTCCAATTCTGTTTATATTACATATAAAAAGTTTCTCTCTGTCTAAGTGGTATCTCAAAAAATATTTTCAATAGTTTCTCACTCACACATTGCATGTGTAGTGGGTTTCTCTATTTATCATTGAGAATAATTAATTATAGAATCAATTAAAAATTACACGTATAAATCTTGATACACCTTCTATACTTGTACACTATCTAAAGAAATTTAAAATTCAAGTAATTACCGAAACTGGTCTTCTAATATCATGCTTCATGATTGCTGAATTTGATGTCCTTATAAATCTTGATACACCTTCTATACTTGTACACTATCTAAAGAAATTTAAAATTCAAGTAATTACCGAAACTGGTCTTCTAATATCATGCTTCATGATTGCTGAATTTGATGTCCTTAGAACATGCACATTCAGATCTGAATGTGTTTTGGCATTCTTCTTCAAATGGTCATCATGTGTAATGATTGCTGACCTCTCAAGACCACATCACCATTTGCATGCTGAGTATGAGTTTTGGCATTCTCCTTCAACTGACCTGCCATATTATCATTAACATTTTCCTTCAATCTGAGCATGAAGTCCAAGATGTAATGATTGCTGCAAAATTGCTCATGTAACATTTGCCTCAATGGTTTTGTTAGACCCTCAGTGAGTTGTTCATTGGACCGAACAAATTGAACATAAATGTGACCTTTACTTACGTGATCTCCAACCAAATGGTAACCAACTTCCACATGCTTGGTATGTGCATGAAAAACAGAATTCAAAGACAAAAAAGAGAGCACCATTGTTATGGCATCACACAGTGGGTGCTTTATGAGGTTTGAAACTGAATTCCTTTAAAAGGGAGCCCATAATAATTCAGCAACTCGTCCGGTTAAGGATTTTTATTTTCCTTCTGTAGTAGACAAGGCAACAGTTTTTGATTTTCTAGAATACCAAGAAATAGCATTGTTGCCAAGGAATACAGCAGAACTTCCGGTGGACTTTCTGTCGTTGATACAGTCTGCCCAATCTGCATTAGGAAAGGTTTGTTAAGATCTAATGGATCATGGCTCCATCAGAAGCACAACTCTAGATGTAATGTAGCTTTGACATACCTTAGTATGCTCGTTACTTCATTCAATGATCATGTGCAGGCTGATGCATATACTGGCACACCTTATCAACAGAAAAGGATAGATCTATTGCCCTTGTAAGATATGCATATTTCATATCACCAATGATCCAACATATATCTTCTTTGGATGGCTCTGTAACAAGGATACCATCCACACATACCAAAATAAAGGTTTGAAACTTTTTTGAAATAAATAAGGATGGATTAGATTGAGATATCTGAAAACCACAATCTTGAATAAATCGACTAAGCCACATGTGCTAGGCTTTGGGAGCCTGTTTTAGACCATAGATAGCTTTCACCAATAAACAAACATGAGTAGGACGTCTCTGATCCACATAACCTTCAGACTGGAGCTGGTATACTTCTTCAGTTAAGATTAAATTGAAGAATGCACTGTCAAAATCTAGCTGCGAATATTCCATTTAAAATGGGCTGCTAATGACAGTAGCATGCGAACCGAAGTCCATTTGATAACAGGACTAAATGTTTATGAGAAATCGTCTCCTGCTTCTTGAAAATATCCTTTCACCACCAAACAAGCCTTGTGTTTAGAAACTGTGCTGTCAGGATTGTATTTGGCTTTGTAAACTCATTTTGACCCTATGACATTAAAATGATATTCTCTCGGCACTAGCTCCCACGTTTCATCAAGTTGAAGGGCAATGAACTCCTTATCCATGGCAAGGCACCATTATTTGTGTTGAGAGGCATCTTTGTAATTAGTTGGTTCGGAATCTCGATGTTTGGGAGATGAGACTGTAGTGACAAAGGTTTTTGGTTGTAAGGATCCAGTCATGAATTGGGTGGTGACCAACGGATGAGAGTGTGTGATATGTGGTGGGTGGGATAGAGATGGGTTAGTTCTGGTTTGGTGGGGTGGGTGAAGGTGGTGTTGGACTAGGTGCCAATATGCTTCCAAGGTTGTCAAAAAGTGAAGTAGGTTCTATACTTTGTATAGTATTTTCATGAAAATGGTATGGTAGATGCATCAGGCTGTATGGTTTCACTGGAGGCTTGGTGGGGTCTGGTTTAGATTACCAGGTGATGGTGATGGATCTAAATTTTAGGTTGCAACAGGTTGTGGGCCAGTTTGATTAACAAAGAAAGCCTCCACTTGCTGGTGTGAATAGGTGCATCTCTTCATCATATATCCCTGCAATTCAAGTCTGCCTTCATTAAAATAAAATGTCGACTGATAAACATTTTTTTTCTCCTTAAGCTTGTAACGCATATACCCTTTATGCTTAACTATATAACCAAGAAGAATGCATGGTTTGGTCTTCGGCTCTAGTTTGTGAGAGTTGTAAACTGTTAATACAAGATAACATGTAGAATAGTTTGGTCGATGATGAAACATAATTTCATACAGTGATCTTTGTTCCCCATTCTTTCTTGGCAATCTATTGATTATGAATACTGCAGTTCAGAAAGCATTGGCGCAAAATGGATGACAATTGGGCAGTACCAAGCATGCATAATCCCATTTCGACAACTTGTCTATGTTTCCATTCTACCAACCTATTTTGTTGGGGCGTGTGTGGGTAGTGGAACCTACGAAAAGTACCCTCAATGGCTAAATATGTTTCAAACTTTTCACTAATGAACTCTCCACCATTGTCCGATTGAAGGACTTTAATTTTCAATTGCAACTGATTTTCAATAGTAGACTTCAATTCAACAAAACGATCAAACACATCTGGTTTGAACTTGAGAGGAAATAACCAAACAAATCTAGATGTGGTCATCAACCAAGAGAAGATAGTAAAGAAACTTTCCCTAGATGCACATGGAGATAGACCCCATAGGCGAGCATGGATAAGTTCCAACTGCTTTGAATAAATGGAAAACACAAGAGAACACAGGTTTAGGGACCGAATGGCTCTGATACCATGTTAAAATGGTATCTCAGAAAATATTTTGAATAGTTTCTCTATTTATCATTTGAGAATTAATTACAGAATCAATTTGAGATTACATGTATAAATCTTGATACACCTTCTATAATCGTATGCTTTCTGAGAAATTTGAAATTCAAGTAGTTTGCTGAAACTGGTCTTCTCATATCACACTTCATGATTGCTGAATTTGCTGGCCTTAGATCATGCTGATGCAAATCTAAAGGCGTTTTTGCATTCTCCTTCAACTGGTCATCATGTGTAATGATTGCTGGCCTCTCAAGACCACACATATCACCATTTGCATGCACAATATGCATTTTGGCATTCGCCATTAACCGATCTTCCATATTATCATTAACATTCTCGACATACAAAACCTATAGTGGCTTTTTACAGCAGTCCTTTCGTTTTTGTCCTTGATAACCACATTCAAAACTTATGGTGGTTTTCAGCTGTCCTTTCATTTTTGTTCCTGATAAATGGAGTGTTCTCAGGAGAGTCAGACATCTGCTTCCCTAGAAATGATACCCCATGAAATCTTCACAACCCATTCATTATACCCCAGAAAGGAACAAATAGAAAACAAAAGAAAAAGAAGCATAAATTTCAGAATACTTGCAGAACCGATTGGTTGATATGGAGCTAGAATAGAATATTTAAGTGGTATCAGAGCTAGTTACCTTGAGTTATGTTTAAAGCTTTAAAGATTGCAAAAGTGGTATCAGAGATTCTTTGCATCTTCCTTTAAGTCACATCTTCTTTGCATCTTCCTTTAAGTCACTTACATCTTTTCTTTAAGTCACATCTTCTTTGCATCTTCCATTAAATCACATCCCCTTTGCATCTTCCTTTAAATCACATCCTCTTTGTCAGGTGAATCTTTGTACTCATTCGAGTTTGACATCACATAATTCTGGAATTTTTGAACACTCAGAACATTCATGCTCTCTTGTTTTCTGCATCATTATGTAATAATTCTTTAAACTAGTTTTTGACAAAAATTCTACTTTGATAGCTCTAGTTGTTGGTAGTAACCCGAGTTTTGCCAGTGTTTCTAGCCAGCTGGCTACCTCCCCCAAGGATCCATCTTTGGTCTTTTGTTATTGTGAGAATATGATCTGATGACCTTTGGATTCATATGACCATATATTATGGTGTTGATATTGTTGAAGTAATTCTTGAAAAAATAACTGAATGCTTTTGGCTCTTTTTCTGGCAAAGACTTCTTCCATTTCTAGTAATAATGTTTCTTCTTGTGTCTGTACTTCTAGATCTATCATTGCATTCGTAAGTCCTAATTTGATACGATGAAGTGGTGGTATAATTTTGTCCTCTAATATCTCAGCTTGTGCTGAGTAGAATCTTACATATATTAACTTAGTTTTGGTGATTTCTAAATATCCTTTTTCCATTCGGCATAACTCTGGTATTTCTACAAGCTCCTTTGCATTCGTGGTATATACTGTGAGAAAAATCCATAGCTATATGCTGTCTTGACTACATTTGGATTGGCCTTAGGGCAAGCTACTAGTTTGTTGAATCCTGGTAATGGGACCATAGTATATCCTTCTCCTTACTTTGTTTCTTCTCTAGGTTTCCTGTTTAAGAAATTTGTAATTTGTTTCAAGTTTTGGATGTAGGTATTTTTAATGTGGGCATGGCTTTCTCTTTTTTGGCTTTGTACTGTTTCCATGTAAGTCTAGAGTTGTGGTGGAATGAATTGGACTACTTTTGATTTGTTGGGAATAGGTTTTTGGAATTTCTCGTTTAGACTTCGGTTCTTGAAGAAGTTTGGTTTCTTCACGGGTTCAATCTGTAAAACACCTTTGCCTTCAGATTCTTTGTCTTTGGTTTTGGGTTTTGAATATTGGGTCTAGACATTATTTGTCTGGGTTTGTTTTGAGTCTTATCTTTTATGTGCCTACTCCATATAAATCATTAAGCTGCTGACTTGGGATTTTAATGTTTCTATTTCATCTTTGAGGTTGAGAATCTCATGCTTCAGTTCCTGAAAAAAATCTTGTTAGTAAATATGTGTTCACAGAGAGACTTGGGTTTTATCCTGCAACTCTGTGTTTGTGCAGGTGGATGTGTATATCAGTCTTCAGATATTCATTTCGAATAGGTTTGGCTTAATGCCGCAACACCTCATGATTCTAAATAATTTTTGGATATGCTCTGGAATTTTCCACAGAATTGTCCTTATTTCTGTTGCTCTTCTTCATTCATCTCTGGTTCCTGGATAATACATCTGTAAAATTGTTCTCGGCAGATTTTAGCAGATCAATGGAGAAGTCAAATAACCTAATTTCAATGAATAATCTTCCAATCACGTTTGATGTTCATATTTGACTAGGGGGCTACTCGGTTGTCCATATGTTTAAAGTTTTTCATAGGTTTCTTAAACACACTACTACAACAGCCGTTGATATATATTTCTATGTTATTTATTTGTTTATGTTGATGTATATTGAATATATTCTTTATTTTGATACATATTTTCTAAGTATTTCTTATTGTTTATATATATATATATATATATATATATATATATATATATATATATATACCGTACCCCCGTACCCGCATTGTACCCGTACCTATGTGACAAAATCACCTAATTTATCAGTTCTAGGGCATGTACTGAGTACTAACTGATTCTTACCATGCCGCTTTAGTGGCTTGAAGAGCTTCATTTTGAATCTTTGATTGAGTGGTGCACTCATTGATGAACATTTGAAAAACTAAACAAACGAAAAGGTAGATTTTTCATGAACAGCAAAACTCATGATTGCACACCTAGCAGGTTGAATTTGTGGTTGTCACAAATTGGACAGGACAAAGTTCAAGCATCCCTTGCTGCAAGTTTGTGCATATTCTGGTTGGGCATGGGAGTGCTCAAGAGTTTAACCAATGAAGTGCTAAGGATAATGGAAGGGAGAAGAAAAGGCAAAAATCATTGATGTCTGTTGCAGAATTCTCTTCCAACCAAAAGAGAAATACTTGGAGACGAATTTTCTAACTTAGCATTGATCCAATGTTTAACTTGGGTGTTATCCGTCCTAACAATGAATTTGGTTAAGACAAGATATATTTCAAAATGTAAAAGTGTATAACTGATAGCTACAAATTCCCTTCTATTTATTTCCCATTTTTCCTCATTTTCTTTAAAGCTTCCAAAATTCCATTGTTAAAACGGAGGTAAGAAGATTAGTCAATGAAATTAGGTTATTTGACTTCTCCATTGAACTACTAAAATTTGCCAAGAACAGTTTTAAAGATGTATTATTTAGGAATCCAGAGCTGAATATAGAAAAGAAACAAAAATAAGGACCATGCAATGGAAAAATTCAGAGCATATGCAAAAATTATTTAAGGAATCACGAGGAGATGCGGCATTAAGCCAAGCCTCTCCAAAATGAATATCTGAAAACAGATATACACATCCACATGCACAAACACAGAGTTACGGGATAAAATCCAGGTCTCTCTATGAACACAGATTTACCAACAAGATTTTTTTTTCAGGAACTGAAGAATGAGATTCTCAACCTCAAAGAAGAAATAGAAACATGAAAATCCCAAGTCAGTTGCTTAATGATTTATATGGAGCAGACACAGAAAAGACACGAGTCAAAACAAACCTAGACAAATAATGTCCAGACCCAAGATCCAAAACCCAAAACCAAAGACAAAGAACCTGAAGGCAAAGATGTTTTGCAGATTGAACCTGTAAAGAAACCAAACTTCTTCAAGAACCGAAATCTAAACGAAAAGTTCCTAAAACCTATTCCCAACAAACCAAAGGCAGTCCATTCCTTCCATCACATTTCCACACTTACATGGAAATAATACAAAGCCAAAAAAGAGAAAGCCAAGCCCACTTTATAAATACCTATGTCTGAAACTTGAAATAGATTACAGATTTCGTAAACAAGAAGCCTAGAGAAGAAACAAAGGAAGGAGAAGGATATACTATGGTTCCATTACCAGGATTCAATGAAGTAGTAGCTTATGATAAGACCAATCCAAATGTAGTCAAGAGAGCATATTGCTATGGATTTCTCCACACAGTACGTATCACAAATGCAAAGGAGCTTGAAGAAATACCAGAGTTATGCCGAATGGAAAAAAGATATTTAGAAATCACAAAGCTAAGTTAATATATGTAAGATTCTACTCAGCACAAGTTGAGATATTAGAAGACAAAATTATACAGCCACTTCATTGAATCAAATTAGGACTTACGAATGCAATGATGGATCCATAAGTACAGACACAAGAAGAAATATTATTACCAAAATGAAAGAAGTCTTTGCCAGAAAAAGAGTCAAAAGCATTCAGTTAATTTTTGAAGAATTACTTCAACAATATCAACACCAGAATACATGGTTATATGAATCCAAAGGTCATAAGATCATATTCTCACAATCACAAAAGACCAAAGATGGATCCTTGGTGGAGGTAGCCAGATGGCTAGAAACACTAGCAAAACTAGAATTATACCAACAACCAGAGCTATCAAAGCACGATTTTTGTCAGAAACCAGTTTAAAGAATTATTGCAGAATGCTGCAGAAAAGACCAGAGCATGAATGTTTTGAGTGTTCAAAAACTCCATAATTATGTGATGTCAAATTCGAATGAGTACGATGATTCACCTGACAAATAAGATGTGATTTAAAGGAAGATGCAAAGAAGATGTGATTTAAACGAAGATGCATAGAAGATGTGACTTAAAGAAAACAAGTAAGTGACTTAAAGGAAGATGCTAAGAACATGACATAAAGGAAGATGCAAAGAAGATACAAAGAAGATGTGACTTAAAGAAAAAGATGTTGCTCCCTTAACAATGATGTACACTCCCCTATAAGAGGGCCAACAAACTCTCACTTTGGGAGGCAGATCTCCCTCATCTCTCCCCCTCTCTCATACCTTTCAGTTTCCCCCTCTTGTCTCCATCTTTAAGTGGTATCAAAGCTAGTTACCTTGAGTTAGTTATAGAGTTATTGCAATGGAGAATACTCTAGAAGCCCTCACAGATGTAAGTAGTATGACTTCAAGATATGAAGAAATACTTGTAAGTAATTACGCTTTTTCTGATGCATGTTATGTTTACAGTTACGAAATAAACTGTTTCAAAGAGGCTGTGTTAGGAGAAATCAGTGCCATGTGGTGAGGTTAAAGGACAAGCAAAGGAGAACGAAACCAGGCAGAGGTATCATCGTTCTGGAAAAAGAAACTTAGGAGGTTGTATAAATGAATATAGTTTTAGAGTTTTACATACGACAAAAACATGGAACGACGATGACTAAGGGAGGATACTAAAATTCAGGGGAAAAATAATGCCAGAACCAAGCCTACCAAACATTAAAGTACAACATAGGATATAAGGACCAATATAGAAATAATAATAACAAACCAGGTAATCATATACAACACACTGGATAATCTACTAATAAACTTAGAAAAACATAAACCAGAGGTAGAGACCATAGAATTAGACAAAATCTAAACTATATATTAGAAACGGTGATTAAAAGAGAAATAACATACCAAACAGCCATTTACAATGAAAATTTAGTAATAGGTAGAACTACAAGAGAAGTGTTCGTATGAACAATAAAGAATACAAAATTTCATCAACAAGGAATATACAATTATAAAGATAAACCTAGAAACCAAAGGCAAAAAGCCTGAAGGCAAAGGTGTTTTACAGATTGAACCCATAAAGAAACCAAACTTCTTCAAGAACTGAAATCTAAATGATAAATTCGAAAAAGCTATTCCCAACAAACCAAAAGTAATCTAATTCATTCCACTGCAAGTCTAAACTTACAAGGAAACAGAACAAAGCCAAAAAAGTGAAAGAGAATCCCACATTATAAATACCTATGTCTGAAACTTGAAACAAATTACAGATTTCTTATACAAGAAACCTCGAGAAGAAACAAAGGAAGGAGAAGGATATGCTACGGTCCCATCACCAGGATTCAACAAACTAGTATCTTACCCTAAGAGCAATCCAAATGTAGTCAAGAGAGTGTATAGCTATGGACTTCTCCACACAGTTTATACCACAAATGCAAAGAAGCTTGAAGAAATACCAGAGTTATGCCGAATGGCAAAAATATATTTCGAAATCACTAGAGCTGAGTTAATATATGTAAGATTCTACTCGACACAAGCTGAGATATTATAGGACAAAATTATACCGCCACTTCAATGTATCAAATTTGGACTTACGAAGGCAATGATAGATCCAAAAGTACAAACACAAGAATAAATATTATTACCAGAAATGAAAGAAGTCCTTGCCAGAAAAAAGTCAAAAGCATTCAGTTAATTTTTGAAGAATTACTTCAACAATATCAACACCAAAATACATGGTTATATGAATCCAAAGGGCATCATATCGTATTCTCACAATCACAAAAAGGCCAAGGATGGATTCGTAGAGGAGGTAGTCAGATGGCTAGAAACACTGGAAAAATGAGAGTTACTACCAACAACCAAAGCTATGAAAGCAGGATTTATGTTAGAAACTAGTTTAAAGAATTATTGAAGAAAATACCAGAGCATGAATGTTCTGAGTGTTCAAAAATTCCAGAATTATGTGATGTCAAACTTGAATTTCCTTATTTTACTATGTTCAACTCTATGTATTCCTCTATCCGTAGAGTACATTGAATGTACAAAAATGGCTATAACAGAGTTTCTGTTATTTGTATTAACAACTACTCTAGGAGGAATGTTTTTATGTGGTCCTAACGATTTAATAACTATCTTTGTAGCTCCAGAATGTTTCAGTTTAAGCTCCTACCTATTATCTGGATATACCAAGAGAGATGTACGGTCTAATGAGGCTACTACGAAATATTTACTCATGAGTGGGGCAAGCTCTTCTATTCTGGTTTATGGTTTCTCTTGGCTATATGGTTCATCCGGGGGAGAAATCGAGCTTCAAGAAATAGTGAATGGTTTTATCAATACACAAATGTATAACTCCCTAAGGATCCATCTTGGTCTTTTGTGTTCGTGAGAATATGATCTGATGACCTTTGGGTTCATATAACCATAGATTGTGGTGTTGATATTGTTAAAGTAATTTTAAAAAATTAACTGAATGCTTTTGGCTCTTTTTGTGGCATAGATTTCATTGATTTCTGGTAATAATATTTCCTCTTGTGTCTGTACTTCTGGATCTATCATTGCCTTCATAAGTTCTAATTTGATACAATGAAGTGGCGGTATAATTTTCTCCTCTAATATCTCGGCTTGTGCTTGGTAGAATCTTACATATATTAACTCAGCTTTGGTGATTTCTAAACATCTTTTTGCCATTCGGCATAACTTTGGTATTTTTTTAAGCTCCTTTGCATTTGTGGTATATACTGTGTGGAGAAGTCCACAGCTATATGCTATCTTCACTACGTTTGGATTGGTCTTAGGGTAAGCTACTAGTTTGTTGAATCCTAGAAATGGGACCGTAGTATATCCTTCTCCTCCCTTTGTTTCTTCTCTAGGTTTCTCATTTAAGAAATCTGTAATTTGTTTCAAGTTTTAGACATAGGTGTTTATAATGTGGGCTTAGCTTTCTCTTTTTTGGTTTTGTATTGTTTCCTTGTAAGTCTGGACTTGTGTTGGAATAAATTGTACTACTTTTGGTTTGTTTGGGATGGGTTTTCGGAATTTCTCATTTAGATTTTGGTTCTTGAAGAAGTTTGGTTTCTTTACGGGTTCCATATGTAAAAAACACCTTTGCCTTTAAGTACTTTGTCTTTGGTTTTGGGTTTTGGATCTTTGGTCTGGACATGATTTGTTTGGGATTGTTTTGAGTCTTGTCTTTTTTTGTGTCTGCTCCATATAAATCATTAAGCTGCTGACTTTGGATTTTCATGTTTCTAGTTCTTCTTTGAGGTTGAGAATCTCATTCTTCAGTTCCTGAAAAAAAAAAAATCTTGTTAGTAAATCTGTGCTCATAGAGAGACTTGGGTTTTATCCCGAAACTCTACGGTTGTGCATGTGGTTGTGTATATCAGTTTTCGGATATTCATTACGGACAGGCTTGGCTTAATGCCACAACTCCTTAGGATTCCTTAAATAATTTTTGGATATGCTCTAGATCGTTCCATTGCATTGTCCTTATTTCTGTTGTTTTTCTTCATTCAGTTCTGGATTCCTGGATAATACATCTGCAAAACTATTCTCGGTAGATTTTAGTAGTTCGATGGAGAAGTCAAATAATCTAATTTCATTGACTAATCTTCTAATCTCCTTTTTAGCAATGGAATTTTATAACTCAGCATTGATCCAGTGTTTAACTTGGGTGTTATCAGTCCTAACAATGAATTTGGTGAAGACAACTTATATTTCAAAATGTAAAAGTGCATAATAGATAGCTATTATTTCCTTTCTATTTATTTTCCGTTTTGCCTCGTTTTCTTTAAAGCTTCTAGAATGGTATCTACATAAATATTCTCTTGCTTCATCTTTACATCGATATTTCAGTACTGAGCCATAACTCTTGTTTGATGCATCCGATTCAATAATCCAAACGAATTTTTTGTTTTCATTTGGGAATTCTAACTTTGGTAAATTCTTCCATACTTTTTAAATTTTCTGTATGTGGTTTTTATCTTTGTCATCCAAATAGTATTTTGTATCTTTTTACAATTTCTTTTGTAAGGGTATGCAATGTTTTGATAATTTTGGTATGTATTGTAGTTTGGTTTTTATGTCTAGATCTTTAAATACTGCTATTTTCATACTATGTGATTTTGCATTTTTATTCCTGCTTTCTCCATCTCAATCCCTAAAAATTCTATTTGTTTTTTGCAAATAACTACTTTATTCTTACTGATAGCTATTGCAGCTTCAGTTGCATATTTTATGAATTCTTATAATAATTTATAGTGATCTTCAAGTGTATAAGTATATAGTAATATATCATCTATATATATATAACACAGTTTCATAGCCCTTTGAATTTTTGGTCCATAAAATGTGGAATCTCCTTGGTGCACTGTTGTATCCAAATGGTAACACATTCCATTCATAATACCCATTAGGCACAGTGAAGGATGTTAATTCTTTATTTTTGTCATCTATTTTTAAATGACAGAAACCACTGTAGCAATTAAATTTGCTGAAGTAATTATATCCTGAAATTTGTTTTAATTTTTAGATCTTGTTAGGTATTCCTTGTTCAAAACAATTCCCAACTTCTATTTCTGTTTTGAGTATTTCCCAACTTTCTTCAAAACAATTTTTTGTGCAAATATTTATTTGTGTTCCTGTACATATATATGGTGTGAAATATCTACTGTCATATCCGTTGACTATTACTTTTATTAGTATGTCGATAAATTTGTCCTTATCCATACCACTCATGTTGTAAATATTCTTCATAGTTTGAATAGAACGCTTCAGATCCATCCATTATTTCTGCATCTAATTCCCATCCTATCCTAACCATTTCTTTTAGTTTTTCTATGAATTCATGTAGTAATATGTGTGTTTTGAAATCAGTTTCCTAGTTTGAATAGTTTAATTAGTTTTTCTTCATAGTTTGAATAGTTTGAATAGATCCATCCATTATTTCTTCATAATCCTTTTTCGAATTTCGCTTTTACATTCATTAGTAAATTCTTTTGTACTTATCCTGTTATTCATCTAAATCTCATGGCATTACTATTCTCTTATTATTAGTATTTATCTCTAATATTTCTTTTTCTATTTTATAGGCTGTCAGTTTATTTAACCATTTATTTCCTAAAATGACATCGAATTTACCATCTTTTTTGTTTTCTTGTATTTCAAAGGTGATATTAAACCTATAATTTGACATTAGTACTTCTTTACTTATGCTACTTTTGTTGTTTATAATATTTCCTTGTATGTCTTTGCATTTATGGTTACTTGGGAAAATCAAATCTTCTCCTATTAGGTCTGGTGTTATATAATTATCTCCTGATCTAGTATCTATTAGTATTCTTCTTATATTATTATCTATAATTACTTTTATAATGAATTAGTTATTTTTATGGCATGTTTCTCGCCTCTTCGCTTCTATTTTCAGTAACACTTTGTTTTTTTATGATTTGTAATTTGTTTGTTTCCGTTTCTATATAATACTGAGCTTTATCATTTACTACCTTTATCAGTTGTTTAAATGGATTGTCTATCTAGATGTTTTCGTTATTCCTTCTTTTTGCTGTGATCATGTGTTTGTTTGTAACAAAATATAAATTTTTACTTTTTATGGTCATTACTTTACATGCTTTATCCAGTTTTATTCCTGATAATTTCTAGTATAGTTCCAAGCTCTTGTCTATATAATTATCTGTTTGCAGGGGGTGTTTTTCTATTACTTCTGTACCAAAGGGGTGGGGCATTTTTGAAAATTTTATAAAATAAGTGGACATTTTAGGCATATTTACTTTTTAAATCATTTTTTATCTTTTAAAAATGTATCTTTTTATTATTTTGATAAAGATATTTTTGGTCATTGCCATCCTATGCACCAATTTCCATGCACACCTTCATGCACGTGCACAGAGTCGTATAACTAAAATGCTCTCATTAAAATAAAGAAGAAAGACTTTTGAAACGATAAAAATGAGAATTATCAAAATATTAAAAAAATTTCATGTACATAATCTATAAAAATTGATTAAAATGCCACCGCCTCCTTCCTGGTGTATATATCAATCTGCTTTTCTTTAATCTTTTCCCTCCCTATTCTCTCTTCTGTCTTTTCTATTCGGTAGCACCGTGTCCCCGACTCCCCCGGGAGAGAGAGAGGAAGTGCTGATAGCAATTATTAAAGGGAATCTCCGCTATCTTTTCTTCGTGCAATTAGTGTTTTTTTTTGTTTTTTTTTCAATTTTTTTCACTCTATTTCTCTTATAGCCAAGTTATCAGCCTGCAAAGAACAAAAAGTACATAGCAAGAGCAGGTGCTTTCCCTCACGTTCTTGATTGATCAGCCTACATCTCTACCCTCATGAGGGAAAGTTGCGCCGTAATCCTTGAGCCGCTTGTGGCAAACAGTTGAATTCAATTTCTTGTTGATGCATGTGCTGTTGCTTTAGGCCTACAACCTATGGTCACCAACTTGCTATGCTTTCTGCAAAATGCAATTTCAAACCATGTGCTTAGGAAGCTAGCTTTAGGGGCATTATTTGGTATATGCAGATCAAGGGAAGAATCTGTAAACAAAGCTTTCTATTATGCTAATGGCATTTCTATTATTCTGCCTCTCCTAAAAGACTCGAACTATGAAAGATTGAAAACCAAGAAATGGCCATTAACTTGGTGTTCTGCTTCTGTGCTCTGCAAATACTAAAATGAAAATCATAGGTTAAGAAAGAGAAAGGGGACAACAGATTGGTAGCTTTGGAACTTCACATTTTTAAAATGAAAACATACACCTTAGATTCTCACACATTTTCGTTCCTGTTTCCCCAAAAACACAGCTTGTTCGCACATTTCTAGGCCCATCTCTTTATTGATTCTTGCATATTGATGTAAAATTAGCTCAGAGATAAGGGAAGACCAGAAATTTCTAACAGCCAAACACTACAGTAAAATTAGCTCAGAGATAAGGAGCACTGAATTGTACAACTGTAAACTATAAAAATATTTCTGGGTCATCATCCATTGAACCTTGCAAACAGTACAATGTCTACATGATGCAGATACCTGAAGGCAAAATGCGTAGACGAATGAGAAATATGTACCAAACTGAAGCATTATCTATCAAAAAAGCCTACTAAATATATGCAAGTCGGTCAAGCATTTTCAAACTGCTGTCAGACACCACACAACAGACAGGTTTTTCACTTTTCAATTAGAAAATGTAGAAGCAAAATTCTAGGAAAAGAGTTTTTTTTTCTTCTCAACTAAAATTTAAAAAGAAAAGTTAAACTGCATAAAAACTAAAAGTCAAAATTCCTTTACAAATAAGAAGCCTTAACAATAAATACAAGTTACAATTAAAGATGCAGTAAACAAATATAAAATGCAATGGTTTGTCTCTGTCAACAGAATGGTTCCTTCCATTGTCAAAGGATCCTTCACCTATGAACTTCAAAAAACAATTGCAGAACAGGAAAAAATGGTTTCTAAGAAAAAGAGAAATTTGTAAGAGATGGCAGTGCATTCTCTTTACTGAATCATGCAAAAACATCCATCAAATGCTGATACGGTCCCTACCCTCATGAAATTATAGCTTTTTTATTACACACTTCAACTGTCCTTTGATGCAGTCAGACGAAGACATACTATCCTTACTCCCCTTCTTTTTCCTGAAATTCTACTTTGATGCAGCGAACAGTTAATAGACATCTATGGGAAACAAATGCATGTGTGAATTTCTATGGCTCTGCCTAACGCCAAATCTCGGTAATAAACGAAAATGATTGAAAATCCTTAGTAGTCCCTATACCCTTCATCTTTTCCAGGATTCCAAGCCAAGACCGGATCCAATACTGACATCATTGGAAAACATTATTCCCGATGCCAATATTGAAGTTTTGTTCTTTTTCTTAATGGCGAAGAACTCTTTAGGAACCAGACCACTTAAACGAGCCATCCTGTAAGAAGCATTGCCTTGCCCCCTTAATCTGTTCTACGTCTTATGGCAAATCTCATCGGCAAAGCTCATCAGGAGATGAACCAAGTTGCACTGAGCAGACATGAATACCTTGTTAAGCTGAGAAATTTGAAGACAGGCAGACAGAAGTAGAGATGGGGCAAGAGAGGGGAAGTGGCAGACACACAGAAGGAAAAAATGGCTTTCTTAACAGTTCTCCTTCTAGGTATTTCCTTCTGTTGTGTTCCTCTGGACACAATGCTTGCGGTGGACACACAGAAGGAAAGGCACAGGGAGAGAAACAAAGTAGAGATGGGGCGAGAGAGGGGAAGTAGAACGATTTTACCTGTGAAGAAATACGATCACCCCACCAGCTTTGTGATGAGAAGACAATCGAAGGAGATCGGTCGATCGGAGGAAGATGGTAGGGCCGCGCTAGCCGACGACGACCCTCTTCCCGGATCTTGGAGGTGCTTGCCGGATTGGACATTAAATGTTAATACAAATTTTCGGGTTTCCTGCCAGACAGTCACTCCGGCTTAATGGATAGGTCTGAGATTACAAGTGAGGGTATCCCGCCGGAGGTTTCCACCTACTACAAGGAGTTTAGAGGGGCTGAAGAGGCTATGACAAACGCGTGCGATACAAGAGGAGTCGCTCAACCTCACTCACA
The DNA here is from genome assembly GCA_011799765.1 of Nymphaea thermarum. NCBI lineage: Eukaryota > Viridiplantae > Streptophyta > Magnoliopsida > Nymphaeales > Nymphaeaceae > Nymphaea > Nymphaea thermarum. Next base: position 659,495 of record JAANDH010000014.1, on the reverse strand, counting down.
AACCATGCACACCGTTGCTAACGTCCAAACCATTCCCCAAGCCCATGTAGGTAGGTCATGTCCGAGGTGGTCGTGTCTTTGGCCTACGGCCGCCGAGGTACCACGTAGGGACGAGGGCGAAGCCCGGCTAAACAAGAAACAAGCAAACTAGATGCTCCTAGGACAAAACAATTAACTCCCGCCCGGATCTACTTGAGAGGGTGAGGGAGTACCGCCCAAGGCTGGCCTTGGCTGTGCCGGAC